>MU941005.1:0-10051 GCA_036418165.1 Cooperia oncophora
GCTGCATAGTCCATCCGAATTATGTGGCAATTGTTGTCTTTGTACATTATAAGTCAGGAGGTTACATGTAAGGTAGAGGCGGTTTGCAGGCACCCTATGTTCAAATGAGGCACGCGGTCACGCCCTCTCCATCTTTAGATGAGTAGTTATTGAGGGAATTTAGTACTACAGCCTGGCAAGTCAACTGATTAGGAATATCGGGAAGTCTGTTCCTTGCCACTGCTATATAGAACTCCTGATTCATGGTCACACGTTGAGCACCACGTTTAGTGCCCTCTAAAAAGCCCAAAGATAGAACCTCACGTCTCAGTTAACAGCATAAGGGCGTTATACTAGCACACTCGATCTACACATGGATTACACTTGAAGGGGCTTGCGTCCGGCGGCTGGCTGCGGATGCTAGGGCGCTGGATTTGGCGCGGCGCCAGCCCGTTCTTCACCAGTTGTTGGAGCAGGTAAGTGACAATATATTAGGTTGTCCGGAAAAGCTTTCTGTCAGCGTTTTGTGCACCTATTTTTTGTACATTCACTGCTGATTAAAAACTCATTCTGCGTTGCTTCTCAGTAGCCTATCCTGTAGAGAATTTCTTGCGCTATCTGATGTATAAACTGTGTTGGTTTCACCATTGCTTGAAAGACAGCGCCCGCGATGGACTTTGGCAGGTCTCAGGGGTCAAATTTGTTAGAACAGGTGGCCAATGAAGCACTAATCAAAAAAAAGTAGGAAAAAGGTGTGGAAGAGCGTGAAATAAGACCCTACGAAATTTAAGGCATGTGGACGAGTTTCGCAGACCTTTGGTGAGTTCTCCAATACACGTCGCCGGCTCGGAACTCCAGAAACTTAGCGTTTATCAATGCCAGCAAGCACTGACAACTGTTAACCAGTCGGGGCGGGATTAACAGGGAAGGAGGCGTCAGCTCAGCCTTGTTGACTCCGCCCTCGTCAACCAATCGATTTCGAGCCGCAAGAGGGGGGGGATATCCCGCTATGCGTTGCGGAACTCCGGCGTTTCGTTTTCATTGGACGGTTTTTCACGTTGCGTTGATCGCGGACTGCTGCCTGGATTAACCAGGGACCCTTTTTGTCGAGAGTTTTGTCAGGGCATGGTGAAATGTGGGAGAGCACTTCGGACGATTTTTTTCTTCGACTATAAAAATTGGGGCAATCCGCAATCGAAACAGCTCAACAAATTAACCAGGTGTGGGGGCCCAATAGTGCTAGAGAAAGCACTGTGCGGCAATGGCTCAACAAATTTCGTTCTGGAGATTTCAGCCTTGAAGATGAACCTCATAGCGGTCGACCTAAAGCAATATCTGACGAGGATTTTAGGGGGATTTTGGAGGCTGACCCATCCCAAACAGTTCGAGAGATAGCAGAAGAGCTAGCAGATGGTCTGGAACGCATTGGGAAGGTGAAAAAACTCGACAATTGGGTGCCCCACAATCGGAGTGACCGGCAGGAATCGGCACGTCTCGAGGTTCCTTCTGCATTGCTTTTGCGCAGCAGAAACGACCTGTTTTTGAACCGAATTGTCACCTGTGATGAAAAATGGGTCATGTATGATAACAGGAGACGTTCCGGACAGTGGTTGGATTTCGACGAACCACCGAGGTAATTTTCAAAGCCGAACCCTCACGAAAAAAAGATTCTGGTCACGGCTTGGTGGTCATCGGCTGGTGTGATCCACTATAACTTTTTATCACCAGGCCAAACCATCACAGCAGAACCCTACTGTGAAGAAATCGACGAATTGTACCGAAAATTTGTCAGATGCAGCCAACACTTATCAAAAGAAAGGGTCCGATTCCTTTGCATGACAACGCCCGCCCACACGTTTCACAAATCACTATCCATAAATTGAACGAATTGGGGGTTGAAGTTCTACCTCAACCGCCATATTCTTCAGACCTTTCGCCAACCGACTATCACCTTTTCTAACATTTTCAGAACTCCCTTGCTGGAAAATACTTCATCAATCAGGACCAGGCAAAAAAGCCTTAGTGGATTTCGTGAATTTTCGACCACCCAGTTTTTTACTTTGATGGGATTTCTCGACTGCTGTCACATTGGCAAAAGTGTGCTGATTCGAATGGTGCCTATTTCGATTAAATCCGATGAGTATTAAAAAAGTTACGATCGTTTAAAGTGAAACACCCAAAACGCTGAGAACTTTCCGGACAACCTAATACCAGACATTTTTTCGAAGTTGAAATCAGACCTCAGGATTATCCTTCAAGGTTCTTCTTTCTGTAGATATTATGACCCCCTGAACACGAATATGATATTTATTTCGCACGGAGAGAGCTGTGAGTCGCGCTACAGGTGCAAAATTCACTGCGCCAGCCCACCCGCAAGAAGAAAAACAGCGAAGGAAAACCTATATAAGTCCGCTCAGAGAATCGTTCCGCAAATTTTAAAGGTAGTTTCGAGTTCATTGTGTCAAGACGAGTACAATGATATGCACTCACTGCAAATGGCCAGGCTGTCCTATTGGCCTTTCCTGGATGACACTTTACACCAGCACAGTTGTGTGGAGAACCTTGTTTCCGGAAATGTTCACGTCTCGTTGCGTTGATACAGATGGAAAACTGCTGCCGCAATGAGGATCCGAACGAGTCCCGCATTGTCGTGCCATACAGAATCGTGCTATCCGCTACGCCATCTGATCCGCAGCAATGGTCATGAAGGGAGCGCTGACAAAAACATCACCCTTGCGTCGGTGCATGCCAAGTGTGTTAGCACATGCGGTGACTGTCACATTATGATTTAAATCGAATCTGATTTGCGAAAGCCTGATTAAGTGAATCACCTCATAGACTATGATTGCTTCGAATTACAAGCAGAAGGAGCCCATATAAGTTTTGTTAGAATAGCCTACTTTCAATTCTTTTCAGAGTTTTTGACCTACCCAGAAACGCATAGCAAAAATGAAACCCATTTTTGTGACCCTTGTATGGACCCCTACAACAAGCAATAAACCATTTCCAAAAAGCGCGTCATGACCTGAAACACCTCCCTTTATGAGGGAGTTCCCAACCAACGCTGATCACGGCAGCGGTCAAAGGAATGCTATCACTGATGCTTTCAGATTGGCCAGTAACGCGATCTAACTACGCCATGCGGAGAGCGTTAATTCACAGTCTTGCGCGGGCTGCATCGCTTTGATTCGCAACTGATGAACGGCAGTCTAAAGCAAATTTTCTCATCTACTCGATTACAATGTTTCTTCTCGACAATTTTTGCGGCTAAAGCCATTTCAACTGCATGAGAACAAAAAAAGTCGCAACAAATGACGTGGTAACGAAGGAAAGGTTTTCGTGGTTTTTCAAGGTTTACAACACGTTGCAAAATGTTGCGGAATGTTGGCAGGAATCATCAGAATGCTCCTATTCGTCACACTGGTGCAGTCAATGACAAATGACTTTATCTTAACGGGGGAAATCCACATCAATTCATCAGGTTGGAGGGGAAGCTCTGCCTTTACTTCAGAAATTCCCTTATTTTCGGGGGTATTAGGGGCATTTCGCACGGGAACACAGGGCCACATGCATCACTGGGGATTTCCTAAAGGTGTCAGTCGTACCTGGTTTTGTTCAGGGGGTGGGACGTGTACTTTGTCTAACTTAAGAAGTTTTTTTGATAGCGGATTTTATTTCAGGGAGCTATAAGGGTAGGAGAGGATCGTATTGAACTTATGAGGGGGATTTGCGGTGCTTTAAACTTTTTTTCGGTTGTTGGTTGTTTTTTTTCCCCATCTCTAGGTGATGCTACTATACCCCTCCCACCCCCTCGACGCAAACTTTGGGACAAGTAGTAAAATTTTTTGGAATTTTCGGAGAAAAAAAACTGGGAAAAGTGGTAGGAAGCTGGGAAGTCGGTAGGTAGAATGGGAAGGGGGATTGTATTTTCCTCGCGGTTTTCCAGATTCACGTGTGCTATATGATTCCTGCTCCACGTCAGAAATAGGGGGACTTAGAGTGGGGGGTTGCATAAATTCAATCCCCCATTTGGTTTCAAACTTAATCTTATTGAACATGTCACTATATGGATAAGAAAATAAAAGCACCAAAAAGTTAAATAAGAAGAAAGCCTTCGTCCCGCTCGAAGCCGAAGCGTTCACTATACCGAGTGCGGTGGAATGCGCGCTTTATACCAAACATAGGGAGAACCTTTTTATGTAACGAGGAATGTTTATAACCACTATTATATTCACTGTTAGTATTTCGGGAGCTCGCCAATCTGGGATACTTGTTGTGAAAAGACCATTTCCTCAAAGTTTAGTTCAAAAGAAATTTTACTTGAGCTGGGGCCGGCAGATCCATTGAAACGAGTTAATCCAGAGGAGAACAACTGCTGGGTTGGGAGGAAGCTTGATCTGGGCCTAACAGGGGGGGAAGAACACTTTGAACGAGTTACATATCATCAAAGTTTTCGCAGCCCAGATAGAGGAGGTAGATACGAGTACCAGGGCGGAGGATACCCAAGATGTTCCCCGATAAGCACGAGCTAGTCTTGACCCCAATCAATTCATGTACACCAAAATATGAAGTCATCTCCAGTGGCATCCTGACTGAAAAAGACTTTGAAATTCATGTCACCTCCAACAGCTGCGAAACTTCTAGTGTGGAGTCACCCATGGATAGCTACCTGGAGAGCAGTACTCTCGATCTGGATGACCTCCATCATCAAGCAACTCGAGAAAAGTATCCTCCCCATATGTCGTGTCCCCTACCTTCTATAGGAAACTTTGTACTGATACAGGACGCGGTGACACCACATGAAATCGAAGGGCGTTGGAAAAACTCTCGCCTACTTGGAATGGAAGGGCGTTGAGTACTGAGAGAAGTGGATAATCTGAGTGGGTCGAGCCTGACCTGACACTCTCAATATACCGTGGTTCGGGTGGGGTTTAAATCAACGATCTCATGAATCTAACGATCTCGGTACCGTTTCACGGGTTCGCGTGGCAGACTCTAGATGGCGCTTCCTCCAGAAGGGTTGTGGCGGTAGTGTCCATGATGTACTTCATATGCTTTTTTAATATGGTTATCGAAATGTCCGATCAGAATTCAATAAAGTGTAACTTATAGCGCCTCGGAAGTCAACGAAGAAAAGTTTTGTTGGCCCCCTGTATAGCCGCTGAAGGAGGCCCATCCATCTGGATTACATGAGGTTTGACTTGTGGTGGTGGTCTAGCAGTGCTATGTTAAAAACAGACTGTGCGTCTAAATGTTTCCCCCTGGACCACTTCATATTTCGTAACTGCTCTCTGTAGGGACTGGCCGTGAGGGCATCTTCTTCCCCTAATATCAGGTTGTCCGGAAAGTTCCCAGCGTTTCGAGTGTTTCATTTTAACGATCATACCTTTCTTAATACTCACCGGATTTAATCGAAATGAGCACCGTTATTTTTGCCAATGTGACACCAGTCGATAAATCCCATCAAAGGAAAAAACTGGGTGGTCGAGAATCCACGAAGGCTTTTTGCCTGTCCTGATTGATGAAGTATTTTCCAGCAAGAAGTTCTGAAAATGTCTGAATGTTTGAAAGGTTGATAGTCGAGTTGGTGAAAGCGTCTGCGAGATTAATGGCGGGTGAGGTTAGAACTCCAACATCAATCCAGTATCGTCATTTATATGGAAAGTGACCTTGTGGAAAGGTGGTGGGGTGCGTTGTAGCATGCCAAAGAATCGGACCCTTTCTGTTTGACAAAGTGCTTGCGTTGCAGTGACGCAATTTTTCGGATAACTTTTGTGATCTCTCGCAAGTAGGACTCTGCGTGAACGGTTTGGCTTGATGACAGAGGTTAGTGGATCAACCAGCCGATGACACCAAACTGTGAGCACAATCTTGTTTTTTCGTCGAGGCTTCGGCGTTTGGAAACTGCACTCGGTGGTTCGATGCAGGCATCCATGTCACTTTTGATTCGTTTCCTGTTATCATACATGAACCACTTTTCATGACATGTGACAATTCGGTCCAAGAACGGGCCGTTTCTGTTGCGCAAAAGCAGTGAAGAACAAACCTCGAGACGTGTCAATTTCCGGTCACTCAAATTGTGGGGCACCCAATTGTCGAGTTTTTTCACCTTCCCAATGCGTTTCGGACCATTCGGAACTTGCCAACGCCTAGCTTTTCTGCAATCTCTCGAACTGTTTGGGATGGGTCAGCCTCCAAAAACGCCTTCAAATCCTCGTCAGATGTTGCTTAGGTCGACCGCTACGAGGTTCATCTTCAAGGCTGAAATCTCCAGAATGAAATTTGTCGAACCATTTTCGCACGGTGCTTTCTCCAACAATATGGCAGCCACACCTGGTTAATTTGTAGAGCTGTCTCGACTGCGGATTGACCCAATTTGTAGTTGAAGAAAAATATCGTCGTAATAGAGAAGTTGCTCATTTGGCATGCTTCAAAAAGTCTTGGGAAAAGGGGGCATAAGCAATGGTGAAACGGCAATTATACCATCAGATAGCGCAAAAAATTCTCTTCAGGATGTACTACTGAGACGCAAGGGAGAATGAGTTTTTAATCAGCAATGAATGTACAAAAAATAGTAACACAAAACGTCGTATATCACGATAGCGCCTCTTTGGGCTCGATATCAAACACTCTGTATTTCATGCGAAGTTCAACATAGGCCGGTCGATTTTGCTACTCTTGATTTGGCATTCTTATGGGAAGTTGCTTCAAAGGCACATCCATTAATCACATTGGTGTAGTCAACCGGACAAGTGCGTTCTTCTCGCTTAACGGCCCTCATTATACACTCCTTATCCCTGAGCCAGAGTAGGCGTGGCATTTGAACATGGCACGGAACTGGTTACTCGTGGAATATTCCAGTCTGGGACAACTGTCATCTTGTTCTGTGTTGGACAGAGACACGACAACAATTGTGTCAAGATGAAAATATCTCACCAGAAGCATAGACACCTTCAGGTTAAGTTGAAACATGCGGCCACGCCTACCCGATCTCAGGGATGCCGAGTATGGATGGCGCATCGCCCGCCCAGTTGGACCGCCCACTTGCTAGATGCCCTCCGACGGAGGGCCGCTCAGTTGTTCTTTGGGGCGGCGGGCATTAATCGGAATTGCATGTCCTTTTTGCTGACCGCGCTCGTGCCCATGAATAATTCTGCTCTCCTTTATTACATTTATTCATTGGGAGCACATACAGTCAACTCCAACCCATCTCGCAAGGTGAAAGGCGTAAAAATCATTTCCTTCTCAAGAGTTTTTCTTCCGCGTTTTTGTTGTTTTTCGTATTCTTTTTTTGCACTGGATGATATCCACTACTGGGAGATGTGATAAAGGGATTTGTGAGCCAGGGGTTGCACAGAGACCGCAGGGCGGTGTGACTGTAAGGGAGCGATTTTGTTTATGGTGTTCTTGAGGACTCTTCTTGCTTTTTTCTTCTTTGGGGATTACTTATCAGCTACTGTTTCATGATTGAAAGCAACTATCCATGACACCTTCACCACGGGAGCGGTCTTCAAGTAGGTTACTAGTAAGTAAGTCAATTTTGCAAGCTCTTGATAAAAAGACCTCCTTTTCAGGGTGCATCCTTGAAGTCACATCTTTGATCTTTGGAACTGGTTTCCGAGAAATTTATAGCTGTTGAAAGAGATCGTTGAACTCTTGAACTCTACTCACCACCCACGCGTGCGAGCATTAGAGAGCGATGTTTGCTGCGAAGAAACAAAGAACTTTGGTTCCCGATTACAACGAAGAAAAGGCGCTTCCTTCCAAAGGCCACCTTTCTGTACAGCTGTATAAAACAGTAGGGACAAGTTCATCTATGATGGCGTTGGATGATGGCGTTGGAAAGAAATTTCTCAGCTACAAAATTTTTTTCGGCGTGTAAAACGAAAAAATACTCTGGAACTCTGATTGAAAGACAGGAAAGACTCAAAAGTTTTCTGTAATAGTACTGTGCAATATTTCAGTATGCTGCACTTTTACCAGGCCTGAAAGACTCAATACAATCAATTGAGCTTTCCGGAAAAGAAAGTTGGAGCCTCACTTTGTTATCACACTTTCAGATCGCCGCAGTGCTAGACAGGACACGCCATCGCGTTGTGATCATTTCCTGAACAATACTACCCCCTCCCCATGCTACCTACCACTTTCCCAGATTTCCCAACTTCCTACCATTTTTCCTGAAAAATTGCCAGCTTTTCAGGCCAAGAATTTTCCGTCGAGCGGGGAGGGGTGTATACATGTGAAACAGGAAAATTTCTCAGATTTTCCCTGCCCTCCTACCAGTTTTTTTGAAACTTCTCGAAAGAGCTCTGATTTTTCCCCTTCTCGAAAGAGCTCTGATTTTTCCCTAAAATTCTGCTGCCGAGTGGGGGGAGGAGGGGCAGGGGGGTCGTCAAGATTTACCTCTCATTTCCACTATCGGAAGTAGTAGTAGTTGTATACATCTTTGGCAGTCCCTCTCCCAACAACGACCGAAATACGACCCGAGAAATCTATCAGAAAAATTTTCTCAGACCAAATGCGACACCCCCTTCCTTCGCGGTCAAAATACGACCCCCCCCCGTTGTTGCAGTCGTCACAACGATGGCGTGTCGGTGTGCCGAGATCAGCACAATAGCTAGAACATATTTAGTTTGGCGTATACAGCTGGTCGCCCGAACGAACGATGATTGATTGGACCGGGTAGCTAATATGAATTCTTGGAGTCGAAGTTTGTTTTAATAACGAACCTTACAAGTTCTCCGGCGTTGGTCGAACTGGATATATATATTTTATTAGAGAAGAAAAATATCCGCGAAATGCACCCGTAAAATTGAATTATTGAATTTGTCATAAAGTAATGAACTCGGAAAATCAGGCAGGCGGGAGGTCTGGGCACTCAGTCGCGGGTATTGTGGCACAAGAAATCGTAATTGCGTCGAAGTAGGCGTTGCGTGTTGACCGTCGCGTTCCAAATGATGAAGACGATTTCAAGTGGTGCTGGTTGCAGAATAGGCAACGTGTGACTGAAAAATAACAGATAGTTGTAGGTTCATTGCGGACGGTTGGGCGTGTTCGTGCGGCTGCGTTTGGCGCGGTGCCAACTCGTTCTCCACGAGTTGTTCAAGCGAGCAAATGACAATACTGTATCGTACCTTTCGTATATTTATTTTAGCTGCTTTTTGTCGCATGCACGGTCTCAGGCAAGAACGCGATTCAGAAAGGCTCTGGGGTGACACGCTCACTAACTGGCTGAACGACGCCTAACGTCAGCAAGCGAACTAGAGGAGTGTCCGTCATTCCTATGTCTACATGAAATTCGATGTCCAAGCGAAAGGATAGCGCACCATAGGAAAACGAGAAGAACAAGCGAAAACCCTGCTGCGCGCGTGTCGAAGCGGCAATATACGGTTCTCATGCACGTCTCCAGCTGCCTGTCTCTCCAGTGCTGGATCAGCTACCGTTTCCGCTAGCAAAGGAAAAAAAGATTGAAATGAGAACTTCAAATGAGAATGAATTCGAGAAAAGTTGCTTCAAAATTATTTGTTAAGGTCAACGGTTCGGCCTTGTATCGGCACAAGCCGCCATACTATGAGAGATTTGAGGGAACGTGGATTTGGGTGCTCGAACTTTTCAAATTTCCCAAGGGAGCAGCTCCTTTTCGATTGTAGGACGGCGTGTGACGGGGCGTGAGTTGGATCGCAGCCAGAGTAATTTTTCTCAACCAGTGATATCACCTGAGTCAGCAACAATTGGGCTAGGGCAATTGGTAAAGGCTGTCCTGGCTGCGTTCCAAGTCACGCCCCACCGTGGTCCTATGTTTTCAGGGGTCATCACTATGCGCCGTTGCGAAATTGTTGTTGCAATATCAAATCAGTCCTGGTGCGCTGCATTCGCAGCAGAATATGATTTATACAACGCAGTAGTGCTGCACCATATTCATTTCGAATAGTTTGAGCACGACACAGCTACGCGGCCCCAGAGGTACCTCGTCATCCGGGCAGCTTGATTAGGGCGGTCATCAACGGGCCGCAGCGCGTGCCAGGAACTATTTGCTTTTTCCAGGCTAATTTAGTCATTTTTTCCAACTTTT
>MU941006.1:0-11094 GCA_036418165.1 Cooperia oncophora
AGGGGGAGTGGATCCCCTTCTACTGAGAACCATGGCTGCTTAAAACGGATCCCGAAAAGGGACCGATCAACGGTGAAAACTTTAATCCTTTTCAAAGGTATTGCACGCACGTTAACTCCAGCTTCGTAAGCTTCTAGAAGACTTCTCTCATTATCGTAAGCCATACCGTTTTTTTTCTATTTTCCCTCATATGATGTTTGCTGCGATTCCAATAACAGCCACGACACCCGTTAACGGAGAAACCGTGTGTCATCTCCCCCACATGCCATAAAGCGGGATAGTAGGCCAGAAAAACGTGAACAATATTTTGTCATTTTTCGCCAAACGGCGCTCATATGACAAGAAGGGAAATGTCGTCCAGCTCTCATTTTTTCCCTGGCTCACGCATTTGATTTTAGCTTCCAGCGGTTAGGTTGGCGTCTCTACACATCGGTGAGGTAGAGGATCAAAAGTCGGATAGCGGAGTGGTCATGTTTCCAGGCTCGCGTCTGTTTCCTGGTATGGGGGCTCGGGTTCGATCTCGCCCGAGGCAAAATAGAAGCCCTGCAAAAATTTCAAAAATGGTGCCGATGCCAGCGGTAGGCCCAGGTTGACAGGCCGGTAGAATCCAGTTGCTGCAAAAATTTGTGAAAGTCGCGATGACTTCATGACCGTAACAGTTATCTGCCCCAACGTCAGAGTTCCGTAGGACTAATGTGGTGTTTTTGCTCTTTTCTACCTGTACACATACATTCCATATCTTAGAGATGGAAAGGGCGTGGCGTATACCTCACCTCAGTATAGCGGGAACTGCGCTACTGATTGATATTGTCGTTTTTGAACAATTGTAATGGCGTCTCTGTTCAACAAAGGGCAGGATGTTTTGCATCAGGTCAAAACTCCCTCGGAAAGGGTCTGTCTGCACTGACCAAATGAAGTCACGTAGCCACGCTGTCCTCTTCTCCTGGATATGAAGGATAGCTATACTGAGTAATCCATCGAGGGTGAATACCAAAAACCGTTCGTTCGCGTGCCCGTCGTACGGAACAGCTCCACTCTTGATGACGTTCCTGTCTCTAACGCTACGTAGCGAGCGGCGCTCAATACTCTCTTTGTTGGCGGAACTAACTTTCAGTACCCTCTATAAACATTTTTCCTCAGTATCCAAAATGTGGATGTAATTGTCGTCTGTAGTTCTTCGATCGTCAGAAAAACGCCAACACGAAGTTTTTCGAGCGTTGGGGAACAAGGAGAATCACTAATCATGTTTCTCGTCTTTCTTTTCATATTTCTTAGCTTTTTAACCCAGTAATCATTTCGCTCAACAGTTCAGTAATTCTAATCTTCACTCACCGAGGATGACTAGAATAGCATCGATGATAACCATATCGAGTTTTGTATTTATCACACGCGCCATCCTGAACAGGATTGGCAGAACACTAGACGAAGGACAGCCATGCGAGCAAGCAGGGTTTCGAAGAGGATTCAGCACGATCGATCACATCCACACGGTAACGAAGCTCATGAAGTATCGCGAGAGTACAAGATGCCGTTATGTCTCACGTTTATCGACTTGAAGAAAGCCTTCTACTCCGTTGCAGAATGCCGAATCGTCAAAGCTCAGACGTGCCTGGCGCAACCAGGGTATTCCTACTCAGTACATCAGGATTCTTCGTGAGCTCTACAGCAACTTCACGACCAAGATCTCACCATTCTACAAGGAGATCATCATTGATGTGAAGAGAGGGGTCCGACAAGGCGACACCATCTCGCCCAAACCCTTCAGCGCCTCTCTGAGAATCACTGCGTCAACTGCGAATCGCGAAAGGCATGGGAGTGAAGATCGACGGTCGGCAACTACACCATCTCCGCTTTGCTGACGACATCGTTTTGATAACGCCAAACATCGAGCAAGCGGAACGAATGCTGGCTGATTTCGACTGCGCAAGTGGAATAATCGGTCTACGGCTGAATCTAACGAAGGCGATGTTTATGAGGAAACGGATTGGTTTCTGATGCCCCATTCACGCTCAACGGAACGACCATCTCTGAATGCTCTAGCTATGTGTACCTGGGTCGTGAAATCAATATGATGCAGTTACTTATTGTTAGACCAGAACTGAGCAGGAGGAAGCAGCCTGGCTTAAAGGAGCCTTCAAGAACGTTGAGGAGCCAGAAGAAGACGGAGAACACCGAGCTCGTGCCCACCTATTCGATTCGCGGTCCTTCCTGCCTTGACGTACGCCTCAGAGACTTGGACTCTACGAAAGCAGGATGAGCATGCGGTCGGCGTTATTCAACGCGCCATCGAAAGGGCGATGCTCGGAGTTTCCAGCTACACGACCCCAATGAGGGGCGGAATCCGGGCTTCCGGCCCATTTTCGCCGGATGAATCGAAGAAACCAGAGACGCCGCCGCTTTTGCCAGGTTTCGAAGATTGGGTGGGCCGGGCACGTCATGCGTTTCGAGGACGACCGCTGGACCAGAGCGATCACCGAACTATCTATTCCGCCGATGTCAGCGAACACCTGGAGGACGCCCTGCAGCTGATGAGCACGCTCTTCGCTGAAAGCTTTTGACGCGAATGCTGTCATGAAGTTCAGTTTTGCCCTCGAAGCAAAGAGAGTCCATTGCAACTCTGCACGTTGCAGCGACGGGCATTGAAGACGTAACTAGTTGCGCCGGCTCGAAGAACTCAAGAGAGCACATGCGTAACGGGTTGATCACGCCTCATGGAGTGGCCTTATCAAGTGAAATGGAAATTTCCTTCGTCAACCGCCGACCAACATACCGATACGCAGAATACTTGAACAGCTCCTCCCATGGTTTGACAGGCGCCATTGAGGTAACCAGGAAAGGCGAGAAGGTTTCAGTCGGATGCGATTGCCTCTCATCTGCCGTATACCTAAGCGAGCAGTCGTCGAGCACATTATGTTCAAACAGGCAAGCGATCAAGGCCCGTATTCAACCACGCCCTCAAACGTTGAAGTACCTAAAACCTGGTCCGCTAAACGTCCCAACGGATGCAATACTCTCTTGCTGTATTCATTCCACACCAGCACACTCAAGTTTGCAATAACGGTTACTATGGCGCCTCCACCTTTGCCGTGTGTGCAGATTTTGTGACAGTTTTTGTCCAAGTGACCTGAGTTCTTCTTTATTTATCAAAGTCTCTGTATTTTTATTTTTTTACTGCCAAAAATACTGGGGTGTTCTAATAATCTCCAAGTTGTCCCTTCTTGTAACCTTGGCATGATGTCGAATATTAACTTATTTCTGCCGAACAAGGTTGTTAGATAGAACCTTTTATTGGCCCGACGTTTCGACCTTCTCGTCTTCTTCAGAGGCCTGAAAATGGCTCGAAGCTTTCAATTTGTCACCTACCCGACCAAGCGCCTTCCCCACTCTAGCGTTTCCGACGTCGTGTCCCGAACGCCCCCGAAGAACGTCGGGGCCAATAAAAAAGGTTCTATCTAACAACCTTGTTCTGCAGAAATAAGTTAATTTTTAACGGGGTGTTCTTATATGGGTCATGGACGTTAGCCTAAATTATTTATCGCGGTGATGCCCTAGACCGGCCGCATTTGATCCGGATCCTGGGAATATTATGTTGAATGCGTCTACGCAAGCCTCAAATGCCCATGTTGTATGGATTCGCTGATTTCCGTGAGAGTATCTTCGCAGTTCATCAACCATAGGAGCGACCAATGTGCAAGTGGGTTTTGTTCAGACACGTCTCAGGTTTCGCTTTGATTTTCTTTTAATATGACGAGGATATCCTATTTCGACGATGCACATTCCTGAACCGAATTCTTAAAAAGGCACATTCCGCGATAAAATAAGGCTATGACCTCTCAAATGTGTCGGACGATCCGGAAGGCGATTTTTGAGGCTGCGCTACTTTCAAAATGTGAAAAACGGCAAGAACTCCGCTAGAAGCTGACTAATTAGGCCCATGGACACCCCTTAGGCCCATGCCGACCCTCACCGGCTGCTAGCTACTAGCTAGTAGCCACTATGTTATCTTCTCTCTATAACATTTCGGACTGCTTTTTCTGCTGCTTTTCTCCGCAAATCAGGTACTATAACCTTATTTTGGGCCTATTTTGAGTTCCGTCTTACGCGACTTGCGGTCGCCAAACTGCTGCCTTTAAAGGCACCGCGCCCCCGGTATAGAAAGCGCGAGGATGCCAGTGGGCTAGCCATTCAATAAAAACTCAGATAGTGTCGTCGGTAAACGCCCCTTGATCCCTCTAGTCTTCAACAATTCGCCCCTTAGAAAGCGGCCAAAAGACCGCGTATTAGAGCGAGTCCACTCAGATTCCGCTTGACTGTAATGCTGGGCGTTACGTTTCAGCATTTCAGCGCGTCACTAGAGTTTTGAGCGCTCGGAGTGGCAGCGACATGGGAAAGTATAGATATCAGTCTAGCGCCTACCAGAGTGCAGTAGCGTCTTCCCAGCGTTCGCCAGCGGTTTACCGGCGTCCACCAGCGTCTCCAGGGCCAGGGAAGTACAGGCATCGATCTAGCCTCTGCCAGAATCTACAAGCGTGCACCAGCGTCTATCAGCTTCCAAGAGAGGGGATTTTTTTATGGCGCGATAGAGGGTAGGTGACAGCTGGTACCGTTCTATCACGCCATACTCTCTACCAGCACTCTGCTACCTCCTATCGCGCATATTTCCTCTCCCAGACGCAGGTGCACGCTGGTAGACTCTAGATCGATACCTATACTTCTCAGGCCCTCGAGACGCTGGCGAACGCTGGGAGACGCTGACAGACGCTAGATCGATATCTACAGGGGGGGGCAAAAAAAGATTTTTTCTCCTTGGCAAAAAAAAGACTTTTCTTCCTTGACTTTCGAGGCGTTGTAAGTTACACTTTATTAAATTCTTATCGGATATTTTCACCACCATATTAAAGAGCATATCAAATACTATTATGATACTCCGCCACAGCCTTCTGGAGGAGCGCCATCGAGAGATTCTGCCACGCGACCGTGAGTGGGGTGCCTGAGATCAGCGAGATAGTCGATTTCTCCGCCACCGTAGACCACCCTATTGAACTCCGCCCGAACCAGGTAATTGAGGGGGTTTGGGTCAGATGACCTGCTTGAATATTCTCACCTTCCTCAGCCTGTACTCAACGGCCCTTCCATTCCAAGGTAGGCGAGAGTTTCTCCAACGCCCTTCGATTCCACGTGGTGGCACCCAATGCTGTAGCAGTACAAAGTTTCCAAGAAGGTACGGGCGACGACATGTGGGCGAATGATATTCTCCTTGAGTTGGTCGATTAACCGCCAGCGCTCACCTTCAGTCCGGGGTCCCACGAAGAAAATATCGGTCTCTCCATTCCAGGTACGTCCGGTCCCCACCATCAACTGGCGCCTTGGCGACTGTGGTGGAGATGATGTCCTATACCAATAGCGAAAGCTTGTCGGAGCTGCTCGATGATGGAGGTCTTCCAGATCGAGAGTACTGGTCTCCAGGTAGCTATCCATGGGTGACTCCATACTAGAAGTTTCGCAGCTGTTTGGAGGTGACATGAATTCCAAGGAATTTCTTCTCTCCCCTAGTCAGTGTTGCGGGCTGCAGATGCCTTCATATTTTGGTGTTACATGAATGTGTATGGGCGAGCGCCAGCACTCTTTGCTCTATGAGAGCGAAAATCTTGGGGTATCTTCCGCCCTGGACCCGTATCACTTCTCCTGTCGTGCGGGCGGAAACTTTGCTTGCCTATTTCACTCGGTCGAAATGTCTTTTTTTTGCCCCACCCCTGTATTACTTTCCCAGTCCCGCAGGCGCTGCCGGACGCTTGAAACGCTAATGGACGCTGCCGCAAAGTATGAACGTAGCCTAATGAAACTTACGACCCTATAAGCCCGCGAATGGCATCCATCCATGCTACTTGTCCAGTGACTTCGTTATTCAGCGGATAGGACAGATTTGGACGATTGAGTTTGAAGGCGTAGTCGCCTGTAAGGAGTGTAGGGTCATGGGAGCAACTTCGCCACTTAGCTCCTTTACTTTACAACTTTCCGCCGCGAAATTGGCGCAAGGCTGTCGATAGCGGACAACCCTAGTGTGCCAGAAAATCTTTCCCATATTTACAACGGTTTCATCGGAGATCGTCATCGTTAGAATGGACCAATGAAGAGCAAGCAGTCTGCAGCCCGCCTACAAGAACGCTGAGTTGCAGCGCTTGCCTCAGCTTGGATTCATACCCAAACCTCAGGCGCTGTGTCCCTTGCGGTTTAATTTACATAACCCAAATAAAAACGATAAAGTTTCCGCTTTTGATCAATCCCTTTCAAGGATTCTATTCCCATTCAGAATCGATGTGGCTTGTTGAAGTCCTTACGTCCTCCATGAGTGCTTGCAAGGACCAGACAATGCACAAGACAGTGCTTTTATCCTGCCGGACAATTTTGTTACCATTGCACCGGTCTCGGAGGGTGGAATACTTGGCTGTTCTAAGAGGAAGCTGATCTGGGATATGAACGCACCCCCGACTTCGAGCATAGGAAGCGAAGTACATATGTTGCTACATCTTATATTAGGCTGGAAAGAAAGTCCTGTAAGTGTTCGTTGGGTAGCTCTCAATTCTTGATGCCTGAACCAGACGTGACATGTTGCGGTTGTGAAACGTCCTTAAAGCTTTTCCGCAAGAGGTATATCAAGGCACCTCCTCCCCCTGAGTTTGATTACGATTTCATTTTGACAAGAGCAGCTTCGAGTGATCATCTTCTATGAGTGGCGCCGCGGCACTGGAGCGACGGCAGCTGTCCGTAACATCAACAGTGCATTGCGGGAGGACACCACTACCATCAGGACTGTCCACCGCTGGTTCGTTCGCTTCGCGAAAGGGGACTCGATCTTTGAAGAAAAACCTAGGTCGACCCCCCCCCCCTGAAGTGGAAGACTCCACCGTTCTCGAAGCTGTCAAGGAGGATCCGGAGGCTACCACCCGCAGTCTTGCGACAAGACTCGGATGTACCTAACTGACAGTCGTCAACCGCCTGTAAGCCCTTGACTGTCGAAATGTACTGGCTCGATGGATCTTTCCATCTTGACGCTAGTGGCACCAAGGTACACCAGCTTTGGTCTTGTGGCAAAACTGTGGGTGGGAGCCTCCGGATCCTCTTTGACAGCTTCGAGAACGGTGGAGTCTTCCACTTCGTGGGCCTCTCGACCAAGGTTTTTTTCGAAGATCGTGTTTTTTTTCGTGAAGTGAACGACGACCCATTTTTCAGTCACTCCTCCTCCGCTCTCATCAGAAAGAGTTCAGGAGTTTGGCTAGGGAAGATGAGAGGTGGGTTATGATACCTATGGTTACAATCCACACAGACTGTGTGGCTCTCTCAAGCAGAAGACCTATATTAGCAGACCAAGCCGGGCAGACCAGCCAATGCACTTCAAGGAGGTTCTCCTGTGCTGCTTCTGGGACACGAAGGGTATGCTGCACCACGAGCTGCCCCTGTAAAAACACGCGATCATGCACCATCTGTGCTGCTCAGCTCCAAAAACCCGTGGAAACGTTCTAGAAAAATGACGCGACACCCCATAATGTTGTGGAGACCTACCAAATGACTGAGGAGCAAGGCTGGGAGACCATAGCCCACTCACCGTATTTACCCTGACATAGCCTCCTACGGATTTTCCTACGATTGCTACCTCTTCTGCGCCTTAAGGCTTTCTTAGCTAGGAAAACTGTTAGTAAGGTCGATGACACCAGTCGAAAGGTGGCTGGCTCGTTTGACTCGCAGCCTCCCCCCCCCTTTTGGGGGAAAACAAATCGCTTGACTTGCCCACTAGATGGAGCATGTAAGGACTAAGCAGATGGCGTAAATATTGTAATGAACTCTATTCTACTGGAGCTAGAAAGAAAATATAAGAAATTCAAGTACCAGACTTTCTTTCCAAACTAATACTACGGCGATGAATTTTTATTATTGTTTAATTTATCAGACGCGAAAACTCCTCGAGATGCTCTAGTTTCCAACCGAATACTTAGAGGAGACATAAGACGAGCAGAACCCATTGGATCACAAATCGCAGCTTCTAATAAATGATAAGTTAGTGTAGTTTGCGCTAGCAGTCTGTAGTAACGACGATAACTCCATCGCATGAAATCACATTACAATGGGAAATTACAAACGCTTACTCACCTATTACTCTTTCCTACTACTCTACATAATCAAGTCGCTAGATATCGAATTAACGTTTCTTTATCGGCTCTCATTCTGTCTCCAACAAACTATGATCTAGCGTGAAAGTTTTGATGGCCAGATTAGGCACGGGAGTTCCCCTGAGGCTTCTGCTAGACAATTTCGACATAGATTCCTGGTCAAGTAATTTGAAAAGAGTCCAGTCCATGATGGAAAGTCTAAAGTTCAAAAGAGTCCACATGCGCGTGAAGAGCTATAAGTATAATGATTGACAGACACTCACAAAGTCGCCAAGCACATTTCCTGATTTCATTGTCCGACAATTGCTACTTGGATTTTTTCCATGAAGAGAAACTGTAGAATCTCAGACCAAAGCCTTCTTCCGCCATGGAGAGCAAATACCTTTTGCCGACATTCTTACATTCTTAGACAGTCCACCAATACCCATTGGTTTCGGGCAAGTGTATAAGCAGTTTACAACACTAATTTGAGACAGTCTTGTTCCTGATACGACCTCCCCCCTCACTCTTAGAGAAAGCCCTACTCTCGGTAAGACCTTGTTTCTCCTTCCTATCTGCAACCCTGCCCGAAATTTTCCCACAAATTCTTCGAGGTAGCCGGCGAAGGGGACACCTCCTAACTACTAGTGAAGGCGTGTGAGACGGAAGAATCCATTAACAAAAAAAAATTCTGATGGCAAAATACGACCCCTTCTCTTCACTAAGCCATTTCTCGTTTCATCACTTGCCACATAAACATACGACCCCCCCTCCGCCCCAACGAGTTCGCCACTAACCCCCCCCCCTGGTAACGGATCTTCGTACACGCACGCTTAGCCTTGGGTAGCTGCGTCTCACATCTCTAGCGACCCCGCTTTACAACCAGCGTCTACCAGCTGTTACCCAGCAACCGCTAGCGTTCTGAACGGCTCTGGCGCAGCCGTCAGCGACTGGGGAAGTGCTAGATAACGCATTAAAGTCTGCCTAGGTGTCTGTCAGCGAGGTCTACCAGGCGTCATCACTTGAACTACGTTTTACTTCAAGGGAAGGTGCCGGAGTATGGGGAAGGAGAGGCGTAGCAAACAAGCCTGGTATGAGGCCGAGCTCTGAAAATGCGGCGTGTGCAACAGCATCGCCACAACTGCAGAGCACAGGTGCAATTCAATGGACCCGCTCTACTCAGAACAGCAACCATCACTATCGGTTGCCCTGAGCCCACCAATTGGGAGCGGCTGCGCGGAGAACTCTTGGATCTCCTAATGATTGCCGTACTTCTCTTCCAAAGCATTGAGAGGAATTTGCTACCAACGCCATAAGCCCACTTTTTTGCAGGCGCTCATCCATATGACTTTAAGCTTGTAGACAGTAGCGAAACCAGTCATCCAGTCGATCAGGTTACTTTGGAAGTTATTACGGAACTTTCTAATTTCATGTCTTACTTTCTGTTGTCGGAGCCTCAATTTTACAGCAAAACCTGGACTGTAATTGAGGAAAGGGGATGGGAGCAGGGTACAGCATTCGTGATGGTATGAAATGGTGGTGTCATACCCCCTCCTGTATCAGGCCGGTAAGAACTTCACCTCACTTGAAAGATGGTACGCACTCTGCCTCCCCCCTTCCGCCAAGCACCTACTTACGAAATTTGCTGCATTCCAGTTATTTCATCAAAGCATGGCCAAGCGGGTAAGGGGGCGGGAGTATACAGTACACATAAAATAGGAAAAATCAGGAAAAATCACGAAAAATCAACAACCGGGGAAGTTTTTCCCATTCTTCCATTTTTTCCCATTCTCAAAGTCACATATGACCCCCTCCTCTCCCAAGAGTACCAGATACGATCCTTCTCCCCTCGGCCCAAGTACGACCCTCCCCCATGTGTTTCGCAGAACAATGCTGTACCCTGGGTGGGGGAGGATGGGTGTAGGTAGACATGTGAAACGGGAGAAGCCGGAAAAAGTCAACCACCCCAATGGTTTCCTCGCAACTCGGACATTTTATCTCGAAAGCAACTACATCTCCTACTCTCCCAAACACGAGCCAGTTCGACCTCCTCCCACCGGGTTCCACCAGCTATGTGGATAGCGCTCGTGAACAAAAAAAAATCAGATCAAGGAAATTTCTTGGGTCTAATACAAGCCCCCTTCCTCCGATCAAGTACGACCCCCCGCTGGGGACATACCAACATACGAGGTGGTCTGCTTACAAAACGTCCCTTATAAAAGGCTCAATCGTTCTGGCACTGGGATGGCTCCGCTTTTTCCACGCTCTATTCGAGCTCGTAGGTTTTTGTGGAGAGCTAGAGGGAGGGAGGAGGAGGCGTTGGTGAAATATTCAATATCTCATGTGAAAAAGCCATTCAACTGATCAAATGGTTTCAGAGCAGCTTTGTGTGCACACTGGCAATGGTTCACTTCTTCGACTCGAAATAATTATGCCAACCATTATCGGGGCCACTCAATAGGCAACATATTTACCTGAAACTAAAAATCCTAAAGTGTTGCCTTGTTCTCACACCTGCGTATTCCAGAGCCCTCAAGCATCTTAGAAAGTGCCCGCAAATTGGCTAGAGGTTCTCAGTGGAGAATTTAGTACTCGGTATTTTCATTTGTGAACGACCCTCAATGTTCACTAGCATTCGTCCTACGTCATATATCGGGTTTTAACTCGCGCACATGCCTCACGTATGCAGACGCTTTATGGGAACCTGAGCGCTTGTTTCACACATCTACACCCTTTCGAGTCCAAACGTCAAGCGTTATTACGTTTCAGTCACCATGAGCTCACCTGCAGTCATTTTCAATTCAGGTCATTGTTATTCGGAAATTACTCTCTTGTCAGGCATGGCTAAGCGCTTTTCCTGTACTTAAGGAGGTGTCATGTTTAGAAAGCCATTTCACCACTTACCATTTCAATTCACTAACCGAGCCAAACCATTCGGTACGATAGTTGG
>MU941007.1:0-10158 GCA_036418165.1 Cooperia oncophora
GACGGCATTTATGGTTAGGACTATGTAGGTAGTTTTGAGTCCCGCTTGAACTTTTCAGGCTGCCGATTTTGTACGCCATACACCCCCCCCCCCTTTGGCTTCGGCTGCAGATAGTACTAAGCAACAACTATTTCTGATAGGTGAAGCTGAAGGTGGTTGGGACGACATCCCTCCTTTTCCTCCCTCCTCCCCCCCCCTCACAGAAGTAGTTTTTGGGTGGAAAAACCGAGGAAAGCTTTGGAAGCTGGGAATTGTGGGATGTGGTAAGAAGTTGGGGAAACTCAGGAAGAAGGAGGCTAATAGGAAAGTGTAAATGGGGAGGGCTGGTGGCGCCAGATTAGGGCATTTTGGGGAGGTCGTACTGACGCAGCTATTTTTCACATAATGGTGCTATTTCCCTAGTTAAACGGTTTTTAACAGCTTCCCTGCCGTATACTTTTACTACGAACTTCTGGGCCATTGCAGCTAAATAATCGCGCCATATGCCTATTACCAATCGTTTTGTGACATGCATTTCATCATTAAACCACACCACTCACCTTTGTGAAGGATCGAAATGCTGCCGTATCGATGAGTTCTGTCAGTGTGCGTGTTGTGGCGGAAAAAGGAAATTTGCATGATAATATGCAGTGGCGTTTCTCTGGTTAGACAGAACATATGATTATTTTACTGTTGTATTTTACATACATCTGAATTATATAAAGTTTCTCGGCGCTGTTCATCGACGGGGGGGGCATTCTGCTTTTCATAGATTTGCCAACCCATCTAGGTACCCTTTTTCGAGTTGACACGTTTTAGGATGGTGGCTAGACGATCTTGCTCCAGCTTCACAAGCGTTCACAAGGTTTTATCGCGGAGTGAGACTTTGTAACGACCAGCGGAAGCAATTATAATCAAATGCCCCCCGTCGATAAACAGCGCCAAATTCTCTTTGAAAATAAGTGCTTTACAAAGGCTATTAGTTAAGGCCGCTTTGAAGGTCGTTCCCTTTTTCGTTCTCATAGAGTATCTTCAATCTTTTTTCGCTACGCCCATGAGTTGAAAGGACCTAAAATATCACGAAATCCCTATTTTTCGGTGGAGGCTGAGAGCCCCTCCAAACCCTCTCTCATATCTGTAGCTTAGGCGGTCGAAAGATCTATCCTCTTTCTCTATCATAGAGCGCCGAATGAATGTGTTCATTGTTTTGTTTCCAAATGCCTATGGAAAGCCGCCTGTGATGCCGCTGTGATCATGTAGGCGGAGTTGCTCGGAACACTGCAGGTCGTGTCTGATGGGTAGGACCAGTAAAAGGGTGCAAGCGAATCAGCCAACTCGGCGGCGGGAATGTACTATACGGCACGATTATGTCAGAGCTTTTTCTGCTCCCATACGGCTCTGTGGGCAGGCTTCTGAAGTAAAAGAGACAAGACATAGCAGCAGGTAAAGTACTGGCGGGGCGTTTCGGGTAAGACATGTTACATTTTTAGGGTTGAGAAACGGACTTGAAATGCTCAAGAGCCTCTGTCAAGATTGCATAGGAACTGTAATGGCCCACCTTCTTCTTCTTTCCTTCTTTCCTCCGGTGGACTACTAGTTTTTTTTTCACGAGTTCTCCTATAAATTAACTGTTATGCACAATTTAGCCTGATTGATACATCGAAGATTTCCTTCCCTTCCCATGCTCCGCTCGCGAAAAAATCCCGCTGAACAAAAACCAGCCGGATTACCAGGAAATAAGCTCTAGCGCGTGTCCATGACGCTTATCTAATTGGCCAAACACCGAACTCAGCTGTAGGAATTTTTGATAGTGAAACTTTCTCTGAATGTGCGGAAAGTAGAGCACATTGATAAGCTACCCTTATCTCAATGGTGGTGTCAAAATGCTAGGATATCATGGGCGGGCAACATTTCCGGAAAAAGGGTAACTAAGCTAACTGTTCCATCAGTGCTCACCAGTGCTGCCTTATATTGGTGCATATTTGTTCATTGACGAGTTTGGCACGACAATTTGAGGCTGAGGTCGTGTAGTGACAAGTGGCGCGCTTACCACTCGCGCGATCCTAGGTTCGAATCCTCAGTCGACACCCGCACAACCAAGCTTCTACCGGCTCGGACGGTAAATTGGTACCAGATTCGTTTGGGAGGATAAGGATCTGACTTGTACATCGGCTGGCGCCTGCAAGTCATTGTGTAGGCCACATCGCATTCAATAAGCCACCACGATGGAAGTAGAATGCGTACCGCATCTCACAAAGGGATTTATTAATGGCGAAGACTTTATCCTTATCTTCATAAGCACGAATAACTTGGTTTTGTTCTAAAATGCTAGCAGAGTGCTATACAGTGGGGAAATTGGCGAAAAAAGAAAATCCGCGAAGGAAAAGCCTTCGTTGTTCATGACTACGGACGAGTTTTCGATAGGCTTCGTGCCAATAACCGCCGCGGTAGATACGTCTGCACCTATGGATGTACTCAGATATCAATGCAGCGCTGCAGCCGCATCATATCAATCCTTTCGCTTCATATTTTACTTCGAGAAGGCAATATGAGGCCCAGGTAAAGTGTCCATGTGTGCGGCGCCGTGGGCGTCGGGTCGTATTTGCAGCTTTGATAGGCCCTATAAGAGAACCCCCTTGGAAAAAGGCGTTGCGCCATGTCTGCTCTGGCGCGCGGATTTTCGGCTTGCGGCGTAGGAAATTCTTTCATCTCAGATTATACTCGTGCCCGCTGCCTTCAAACGACATCACTATCTCCAGTTCTGGGGGCGCTTGTTATTTTGTTTTTGTTAGTCTTTTTGCCTCTCAAAGTCGTCCCAAGCGTCCCTAAGCTGCCCTCTCAGTGGATTACGCGAGCTACGGAGATGTCTCTGTACCTCCAAAACGATACTGCCGATGACAAATTTCCCGTTTCAATGTCTGTATTAAAACGAGATGGGGACCCCTCAATGGTGTTCTCCACGCGTTAATGGGAACTTCATTAAGAGGAGCGTCAAATGTTGGCTCGTGCAATTTGAGAGGAACATCCGGGCGCTGAAAATTGCAGGGAGGAGGACGAGGTCAGCAGTCAAGCAGGGCACAGCATTGGTTGGGGAATCCCCATAGGGGGGGTCGTATTTGGCCGCCAGGAGAGGGGGGTCGTAATGAGTGCGGTAGCCAGTATCGAGCAGCGCAAAGGTGTCAGTGTGCTGAATCCTGTGTAGCGGAACTTGCTTCGTAGAGAACTCGGATATGTAAAAAATGAGTACAAAACTTTCATCCATCAAACTAATCCGAAATAATTGGAATTATTAATAAGTCGACAACATCTCGTAAGTGATTAAACGCTAAACTCATACTCTGGTTTGCTGCGGATGATGGGCGTGTCCGCGATCACGCTTGGCGCTGAGCCAACCTGTTTTTTTCTGACAAACGACAGGACTACCATATCGTTCGTACCAGACGTTTTCCAGCACTTGGTCTCCTTTATCGGAATCAGCAACTATCGGAGCACAGATCTGGCGGCGTCGACACGGACACGCTACATCATCCGCAAGGGAAAACACTGTAGACAAGTGCACAGGTTCGCCATGGACCTCCCTGAATCCTACAGACACATTTGCGCGCGTGGACACACATTATGCACAAGTTGCACCATCCCATCACTTCTGCGCGGACCTCAGTGCGCGGCGCATACAAAGTCAGCGTGATCGGCGCTAAACGAACCATATCCTGCTCCTGCTCCACCACAGGATACGTTCTACATGCGTTCCTGGCTATTCGAACACGCTCACTTGAAACGGTGCACAGGAAACGGGTTTTTCGCGCGGCTGGGAGTGCTCCCTAAGAAATCCCCATCGCGAGATCTCATGAATCCCGAGAGCTTCAGAATTCAATAGGTTTTTAGAAAGAGAAAATCTTGAGAAGCTCGGATCCGTTCTCAGATTTGTGAAATGTTGAGTTACAAAAAAAATATATTGATTCAAACCTGTTCAACTTGAACTTCAACCCTTCACTCCCCAACGAATCCCTATGGCAGATTTCTCTGTGATTTTCGCGACCTTCATGAACATTTTAGTACTTTCAGGAAGATCAAACCTTCTAATTTACCAATACGCTCTCCTCTTCCCCACAGGTCCGCTTTTGAGGAAGTTATGGTCCTTCAAAGACACCCTACTTTGCTGAAAATTCTCGCTCCATGGCTAATAGCCGTTTGCTCCAGTCAAAGCTGCAATTCATACCCAACTCTGCTACCGTAACCAATTCTCGGTTAATGCATTTAGGCGTATTTCTTTTGTTTTTTTTCTGTTATGCCGCTTTTTGTTTTTTCGTTTAGTCATAGTCTCATTTAACTCGCATTTATGCTGTGTTTATGCTACTCATCCTGTTTTTGATTACAAACGCTTGCACATAAGTAAATCAACTCAACTTAGGTAGGACTGTTTATATCTATTTTTTATATCTAATTGTTTATATCTAATTTCAGGAATTATGTGACGTCAAACATAAAAAGGGGGGGTCGTACCGAACCCCCAAAAAGGGGGGGGGGTCGTACAGGCTCGACCAAAATCCCCATCGAATGCTGTGCCTGAAGAGCAGGAAACGAATGACTTTGTATACAGGGGGGCCATAAAAAACTTTTTTCTTCCTCGACTTTCGAGGCGCTATAACTACACTTTATTAAATTCTTATCGGACACTTCTACCACCATATTAAAGAGCATATTAAATACTATCATGATACTCCGCCACAGCCTTCTGGAGGAGCGCCATCGAGAGATTCTGCCACGCGACCGTCAGTGGGTGCGTGAGTTCAGCGAGATCGTTGATTTCTCCGCCACTGTAGACCACCCTATTGAACTCCGCCCGAGCCAAGTAATTGATGGGGTTTAGTTCAGGTTACCTGCTTAGATATTCCACCTTCCTCAGGTACTCAGCCCCTTCCTTTCCAAGTAGGCGAGAGTTTCTCCAACGCCCTTCGATTCCACGTGGTGGCACCCAATGCTGTAGCAGTACAAAGTTTCCAAGAAGGTAGGGGCGGCGACATGTGGGGAGGATATTCTTCTTCAGTTGCTCGATGTAACCGCCAGCGCTCACCTTTAGTCCGGGGCCCACGAAGAAAATATCGGTCTCTCCATCCCAGGTACGTCCGGTCCCCACCATCAACTGGCGCCTTGGCGACTGAGGTGAAGATGATGTCCTGGACCGTAGCGACGTTGGCGGAGCTGCTTGATGTTAGGGGTCTTCCAGATCGATAGTACTGATCTCCAGGTAGCTATCCATGGGTGACTCCATACAAGAAGTTTCGCAGCTGTTCGGAGGTGACATGAATTCCGAAGGTCTTCTCCAGTCAGGTTGCGACTGGAGATGACTTCATATTTTGGTGTACATGAAGGTGATGGGCGAGCGCCAGCTCCTGCTTATAGAGGAACATCTTGGGTATCTTCCGCCCTGGTACTCGTATCCACGTCTGTCTGGGCTGCGAAAACTTTGCTGATATGTGACTCGGTCGAAATGTCTTTTTTGCCCCTGTAGGTGTCGAAGCAGTAATGTTCGCGTCATTCTCTTAGAGGGTGTCCGAAAGACAGCTTTCGAAGGCTTGAAATGCTCGCTTATTCCCCATTACAACAAAATCACTGTGTTTTAGCCATCTTGGCTAAATTTCGCAAGAAAAGAAGCAGAAAGCACTGCTATATTCAGCCTCGCATTTGGAGGATTTGTGGGGCTACCTCTACATCCACCCACTGAATGGTCTGTTTTCGACTGGGTCGTTATCAAGGGTGCCTCGGTAATCGATGTTGAGGGAGAAGGTCGTCCTGGTGATGGACCTAGATAGCTGAAAAGTACTCTTTTATTTATGCAGTAAGAAGGCAATCATGTAGAGAACTAGTAAGCTTCGAGAGGGAAAGTGCCTCTAAAAGGACATCCTAGGGTCCTACATTGTTGCCCTACATATATTGCTAGATCCCACAAAGCAAAAGTCAAGGGAAGGCTGGGGCTCCTAATTTTTGATTAGCAATCTACTACGGAAATGTTGATAACAAATAGATCGCGGAGCAAATCCAAACATCAGTCTCTCTTCAGGAAAAAGGGGAGCAGCGTAATTGAGTCCATTATCTTTGTAAAGATAACAAATATTAGGTATTTTCTGACTGAGTTTCTCTACAACCACTAAATTGTGCTATCTTTATAATTCGATAATGCCGCTTTACTTAGCATTTTTTTCACAATACTACGCACTGTTTACTGTTTTACTGTGTTTATTTGTTGTCTCAAGATCAACAGTCTTAACATTTTTAAATATATAGTTAATAATTTAAATTATTTTATAAGTCGTCGCTTTGCCCTGAGGCCATAATCAAGTGCCCGGATGACGTTTGTACATATTCAGTTTGCTATATTGTTATTTTTTCTCATGTCTGAGAAGGTACTCTTTATACTTCTGCCTTGTTCTTTTATACCCGACTTGCATTACTCTCAGTATTATAATCCCGATATGAAATTTTCTCGTGTCAAGAAATCTTGTACTTCCTTTCTATTTTGATAAAAAATATTTTTACCACGTGCCTTAATAACAAGAGCCCGTTTGCTCTTTCTCCTTACAACACTGGGAATGCTGGATAAAAAAATCATTCATTTAACAGGACCTCCCCCCTACCCCTTCACGCCTTTTCAGTGCTTCAGCTTCTGCCTAGTTTAATATCAACATTCAAGGTCATCCGCAGCCTCTCTTCCCAACATTCCTGAAATCTCGGGAATCGTTTCCAGAACTTCAGAATATTTGAATTATTTTGAATTATTTTAAATCACTTGACCTCATTGCGAGCCGACCACTGCCGAAACTATTCAAAAACGTCAGAACTCTTTTACCATAATCTTCTCCTTCTCACTCGCAACTGCTATGACCAACACTGATTACCATCCAACCGCTTAGCAATCAAAACCTCAAGGTTTAACAGCTTAACTCTTCCTTCTTCGATCCTTCCTGCGCGCTTCATCCCGTCTGACACTGAGAAGGAAACCTTGCGCTCACTTCAACTGGATAACAAGCAGTTCGGAGCAGAACAAAAAGGATTAAAGCATAGCAGGAGGCAATGTGGACAGTGGGAGACGTAGCTGTAGTGGAAATGATACGGTCAAATATTGCGTGGTGACGGGTGCTACAGAAAGTGCTCTGTGCATCTCAAGCGAAATTAGGGTTGCTCTTCAGCGCGGCCCAAGTCACATCATGTACTCTCGTCTGCACCTTTTCAGCGGGACAACGCGACATATTCTAGTGGCTCAATCAACGTCAGGATATGCCAGAGTCTCACTGGACTCCCTTGTCTAGACAACATGACGGGCCCTAGTCGGGGCAGAAAATGACGTGGTTGAATTCCGTTCGGAACTGTCCCCTCTCCGAACGCCTGAGTATTGGAAACCGCCATGCTGGACTACTGAGCTGCACCAGAGGATACAAAACTATATCGTCTTGAAAAGTTGCACCATACCGGATGCGCCATACCGGGTGACTACCGTCAAGTACTCCATGCAGTGCTCAAAGACAGCATTGTTTTCACAGTGGGAATACTTGTTCTATCGCAGTGAAATAGGTACGGTGTAATCTTGGGGCCGTGCGGCGTGTATCGGCAACAGTCCACACCGTACCATATCCTTTCTTATACATACGTCTCTGCCTCTCTGTCGTCTGCACCTCATACGGGTACGTGACATGTAGAACCTTTGTAATCCTTTGAAATGGGACTAGGACGAATTGTTTCGAAAATAGGTTTTGATTTGCAGGCTCCGAAGAAGGCAATACTGCCGAAACGTCAGTCTGGTGAAAGGACCTTCGTCAATCTGGCGGATTGCTTGCGCATACTGTTGTAACAGCCGACAGATGAGAGGACTGCAGCTGCCAAAGCAGCGATGAACTTCTCAAGGGAGGGGCTGGGGTCAAACTCCGGGAGGATGAGTCACTCATCTTCCGTTAAACGTTGGAATGTTCACGGTCACAGAAAGTCATGCAGACAAGAGATCGCAGAGAAAAACAGAAAGTTGACACAGTCGAAGGGGCAAGCTTCAAGTTGGTCGTGGACCCCGTCCTACTGCCCTGCCCCCCCACTGCCTTGCGATCAGCACTGTTTCTTCACCTTAAAAGTAGCAAAGCTGCTGAGAGTGAAGGTTTGAGATGGAACTGTCTTCCTTTTTCATGCTCCCAAATATAAGCTACTGCGCATCATGCCTACTGTAGGTTAACCCTTCACTTCTTCGTTCTTATTCACGAGTTTGCCACTAGTGACAGCGAGTTATGCAGAAGAGCCTTAGTAAGTGGAATTAGTAAGTAGAATTAGGCTAGGTTTTTCTGGAGGCGTGAGTGATGGGGTGGAGCCTGAGTTGTCACTCATTCGAGAGCATTGCATTTGCCACTCTTTCCTTTTCAGCTTTTAAGCTGAATATCTATTTAGCGGACAGGGAGTTTTCGGAGTTTTTGCTTCTAGTCACTTAGTCAGGAAAGGAGCCCCTAAACTTCATGTACAAAACTAAAAATCCATAAAAAACGGGATCATCTTGTACGAAATCTATCTGAAAGTTGTGTGCGTGAAGATGGCTTACTAGGTTTGGAAGGGACCTCCATCACAGTAGACTCCATATCACACACTTGGGAAAGGCGTGGCCGCGTGCTCCGTCTGAACTTGGTTGCAGCTGCTCCTCGTTGAGGTTTGCTGTACCATAGTCATGTTTTTCTTCAGCAGAAAACAGGATGACAGCTGTCTTGAGTGAGAAAATTCCACGAAAAACGCCTTTACGCTTTGTTCAGATGAAGTACCAGCCACGCCCTCCCTGTCTCTGAGATATGGAGTGTAAGCGCCGTCAATTAGCGGGTCATCGCAACTGGGATCTACTGGGTCACTCCCTCAAATCAACAGTTAGGCAAGGCAAGAAGGCTGAGCTGTGGGCAAAAGTCTTGACTCCAGGTGAGATCAAACCTGCACCTCACTCTATCTGCTTGAGTGCGCTATTCTCTACACTGTAGCTAACTACAAGTCTTGAGACATTTTGTATTCCCAGGCACGAGTGTGGAATAGGTGAGCGTAACGGATAGCCCACTAGTTCAGAAAGCATGAGGTGCGGGTTCGAGTCCCGCCTGAGGCCAAGAAATTAGCCATACTTTGGGATCCTTGTGATAAGTTTTAACACGTTGACGACGAGCCGTTTTTTTCATGAATTGCCCATGGGACGGCGCATTTCTCTTCGTAAAAACTTAGTAATCAAACTTAGTAAGTAAAATTAGTAATAGTAGTGACGCCATGTACGGCCCCAGCCTGCAGTCATCACATTAAAATAAAAATTTATATTAACTTAACTCATACTTATTACTTAATATTTTTTTAGTATCGTTTGGCACGGTAAGAGCAGACCGACCTATGCAGGGCAGGATTTCTCAAAAGGTGCTATCATATTTCTAGCAATATGGAAGGAAATTCTTGGACGGGAACTAGAAATTCCTTGTTGACATGAAAATTGTTGATGTGGGAGACTTCTCTGGGCTGCTACCTTTGCATAAGCGTTTTACCACTTGGCTATTGTAGAATCTGTTTGAACAGCGCTTTATGTATTGTCGTTTCTCCAACGTGTGCGGATGTTGATCAAACTTGGCTCACGTAATACAGCACAAGTGCTTCACGAGTGCTGCTCGAGCCTACTCTGGATTACCAGTTTTCAATGTTATTTTCTCTCGCATTACTTAATACCTGATCTTCGTAGCTATGGGGCATTTGCTCTGTGAAAGTTGATAGTTCTTTAGAATATGCTTTGCTGCCTCAAGTGCGTGGACAAAATAAGTACTCCATCAACACCTGTTCTTTATAACCTTTCAGTTAGGCGCCTTGTGACACGTTTGTAATTCAAGACACAAATATGCAGTCAGTCAGATCTCGAGCCCTTTCATGACTACAGCTCTCTCACCCTCCTCTTTTCCTTCCTCTTCTTATTCGTTTTTGTATTTCTTGCGCATGTTTTCCTTTGTTCAATCTTCACTCATATTAGGTTGGCGGGAAAGTTCTGTCACTCTTTTCCGAACTCAAATTACTTGCCCATTACCAAGAGTGGTAACCGGTAATGTAAGCTCTTATACAACAAGGAGTGGTCTCTCTGTTAGTACCACTCGCTTGCCTCGAGTAGATATGAGTCCTCCGTCTCTAGACGCTAGAACGATGTGC
>MU941021.1:0-14187 GCA_036418165.1 Cooperia oncophora
CTGTGCGCAGTTTGCCGACGGGGGCATTTTGCACTTTCGTTGCTTCACTAGTTCTGGTTTACAAGTCTCACTCTGGTGAAACCTGTGAACTCTTGTGAAGCTGGAGCAAGCTCGTCAAGCCATCATGGTAAAACCTGTCAACTCGAGAAGAGGCTGTCTAGATGGGTCGACACGTCGATGGGAAGTCGTTAAAGTGCAAAATGCCCCCCCCCCCTCCTCGTCGCCAAACAGCGCAGAATAGCTATTCTGTTTCTTGGAGAGGAATTGTGGAAACATGAACACCAGTGATTATTCAAAATTTTTTCCTCATCGTAATAGGTAGCTGCAGGCTGATGAATGGGTGAACAAATGGTTGCCATGGGAACAATTAACGAGAAAACTCGATCAAAGACCAGCAGTGCATTGCAAACTGATGATGGAAAGGTGCTACTTTAAGATCTAGAGAACACTTCCAGAGAACTGTTGAAATTGAACTGGTAAACCATCATTGAACGATTCACCCTTGAGAACAACATGCATCTATGAGCATCTCACTACCGCTCGTGCAATTTTGAGGGATCGCCACCGTATTCGAATGGTATAACTGATGACCCACCCAAGGCGATGCAGCAGCCGCGCTGCATCCTTCCGAAGTGACATAAAGCTCAGTCGGGGGGGGAGGGGGGGGTCGTATTTGGTCGCTGGGAGAGAGGGTCGTCCTTAGGCTGAGGAAACATTTTTTTTGTTTCAGTGAGGTGGTAGAAAGGGTGGAGGGGCAGTTTTAGCTTGTTGTTCTGGGAGGGAGGGGGCCATTTTCATCTCTGACCTCTCTGAAGCGGTGACTCGCGTTGTCCTGTTTCAAGATGATTTACCCACCCTTGCCGAGCTCAGCACGAAAAATTTCGGAAAACTAAGAAAATCTTGGGAAAATCCCAGAGAAACTGGTAGGAAGATTAGAAGCATTGTGAGGAATATGGTGGGAGGGGGGCAAATTCCCGCTCTCGCGGTTTTCTTATTTTCTGCGCCTTGCACGTGGAGCAGTATACCCATGCCCCTGCCTCCACCCCCTGCCCCAACCCCCCCGCCCTCCGCGACGACAGCAAAATTTTTGGGAAAAAGTGGGAAATTTCTGGAGGAATTCGGGAAAAGTGGTAAGGAAGTTGGGGAAATCCTAAGACATGTTAGAGAGGGGGTCGTATTTTGCTTTCGGTTTTTCCCATTTCAGATGCGCTATTTACACACCTCCCCCCACCGGAGAGCTCGAAATGGGACGTCGTACCAGCCGCTTGCAAAATGGGGCAGGGTCTCATTGAATCGACCAAATACCCCAACTAATGAGGTACCCTGGTTTGTCCATTTCTACTAACAACGAAGGCGCGCCCACCATATCCTGTTATCCAAGACATAAACTGGGGCTCTCCCCACAGAAGGAAGACAGATGGCCTCTGAGGTCAGTTCAGAGCAAGAATCCACAGAAAGACCTTTGTCTTTTGACCAAGAACGTTCACCACCTGAAGCCTCTTCTGTCTCTCAAACTGCCATGTATCTGAACCCTTCATATCTCGGAAATGGAAGGGCGTAGCTCCACTCGAAAGTGGCGGTGCTTCTGCAGAAATATTGCCCTTTGGACAGTCGTAATCACGCCTTTGCCCATAACACGATGGAACGACATCTGTCCTAAATGGAATCGTCCTATCACGTTTCTTTCAGACAGCTCAGGTGGCACCTTATAAGTAGGATTTGTTTGGTCAGAAAGGCATCTTAGGAATGAATCAGTTGCAAAACTGTTTTCTTCCTGGGCTTTTGAGTTCTGACATCATGAAAATGTCAAGAACCGATACCTTCTAGATTTCAGTTGTCTCATCAGAGGGCTACGTTCCTCTCACGCTTTGTGATATTGAAAATTCAGAAATATAAATCCGTTGGGTTTCTTATGAGCTATTCTGATGCATGGTTGCGTGCGGTCGCCCAGTACAATTGTGACAGGATGGTGCCGGTTGTCTATTCCTGAGAGCGTGAGACAGCATCAGCAAATCGTTTACTGATCTCTAGATCTTATAAATTCGCAATGTGCCTAACTCCACTTCAAGGGCATTCATACCAGAAAAGAAGATATGGCGGCCAACCGTAACGCAGCCGCATGCGGCACATGTTAGGTGAACTCAGAAGTGTCACTTTAGAGAATTACGGTGGAGTAAATCCCAACAAAACAGCAAAAAAGAACGCTCAACGTTCCAAAACGATGCATTTGATAACGCATAACCATGCTGTTATCAGTAAAGCCGTTTTTGCCCATCGATCACAGTGACCGCAGTAAACCATAGAGCTCTCTGGTGATTTCTTATCACTTTCAAATTGCTTTTCAGATTTCGTAGACTTTATGATCACGTAGGTGATACGGTAATTTATACGAATTTCACGCAAAAGACCAGCTTCAAAGACGCTATTAAAGAAGGAGATCCATTGAAATTCGATCATTTCACGGAAATCCAAGAGAATGCAAGGAATGAACCGTTTTATCGGACCAGTCATTGACATAGGTTTTCGGGTATGTGGCAAGAGAATCGTAATTCGCCGCGCCAGTGGGCGTCGCGTGCGACGTCGCGCCCCTAATGACGACGATTTTAGGTGGTATTGGTCGAGAATAGACAATGTATGACCAAAAATAGAAATAAGTGTCTACCATGTCCTTGCCTACATAAAATCCGATGCTCCAACCGACAGGGTTTTGCAAAATAAGGAAGCGTCGCGCCCATTGCCGCGCGCGACGGAGCGGCAATTTACGATTCTCTTGCCCGGCTCCCTATGTTTTCAGGTGCAAATGTACTTGAAGAGATGGGCGCGGGGGAGGGGGTGACGCACTTTGGACTCTCAAAGACTTCTCACCACCACCTGTTCCTCTGATCCTATTTGTACCCCTGTCGACGCTATAGTTTTCTATTTATTACATTGAGTTTACTTTACAGCATGTTTCTATTTACAATTGATTCTCGCTCGGTTTTGAGGGGCTCACTTCAAAACTATTTCGGACAGGTCTCCATAAGAGGAAGAAGACAAGGCGTGGCATGGTCGTACTAGGTACAGCATTCCTGATGTGTGAAATGATGGTGACTAGTAGAACCCCCCCCCGCAAGAGGTTTCAGCACGCCCTCCCCTTCCCCAACACCCTACCTGTCACTGTCCTAACGTTCCAGTTTTCCAGAATTCCCCTATATTTTCCGGTTTCTCACCCAGGTCAACAACCGGGAAAAATTTTTTCCCAACGCGGCAAAGTTCTCTCAAAGGCACATACGACCCCCTCTCCCACACACCAAATATGACCCTCCTATGCGTTTCACATACAACTAATGCTGTTCCCTGCGCCCAAGATCCTTTGCCGCAGTTTTTTTCATTAGTGGAAGGGACAAAGACGACACTCCTCTGAGATCTATTCTATTACGTTTATACCAAAAAGGATAGATGATATCAAATTTTTAGACGCGATGGCTCCACGACGACCCAAGCCTTTGTTTGTTCCTAGATAAGTTTTCACATGAGGACAATGTTCTAGGTTTGATCGGGCACCTGATTGATCTCTACTAACTAGTGTTTGTTTAAACAACACATGAGGAACACGAATTCACATGATGCTATATAGGAAAAGGTCTCCAAAATCAAGGTTACATAGGGTATGGAGGCGTAAATAAAAAGGTCCTCTGAAATGTAACACGAACGAGACAAGGACCAAATCGAAAAATCACCACTTTCGTGTATTCTCGTTACTGGCCTACGACATCCTTTTTCAGCAGTACGGTGGCGATTGTAACACCCACACTGAACATCCTCCTGAGTCTGCTCAAAAGTCCGCACAATAGTTCAAATAGGATAGGATCATAATGGTGGGGGAGGGGTGGGAGAATTCGTTGCTGTACGGGAGATCCACGCTGCGGCGACACGACATTGCAAATGGGCATGTGCACGGCATTGAAAACAGGCCTGGTAAAATTACGAGCGCAGCTGCATCTCGAGTCAACATAGCCAGGGAATTTTTTAGCTGCTTTCCCGCACACACAATTTTGGGCCCTCCGACTATACTAGCGCCATTCAAGGTTCAAGGCAAATGGCAGTATACATCCCAAGATGAGGAGGAGTTATAAGCAAACGAGGACATTCGGCACCCCTGAACAGGCGCTGCGTATCGCCTTCAGGGCACATAATTGGTTGGGGATTTTAGTCGAGTCTGTACCACCCCCCTCCCTTTTTTTAGGGGGTTGATACGACCCCACCGCCCTTTGGGATTTCCCAACAACGATGTTGCCCGACTGCCTTCCCTGGACTCAGGGAAAGGCGGTCGCGGCACATCGTTGATAGCCCCTATCAAAGGCTCGCAAGTATGCAACTTGGAGCCCACAAATGTTCGACCATTGTGAGGCTCGTATCGCCGTCATTGGTGAAGTGCAGTATCAAACGAAGGGGTTGATATGAAGGGCTGCGGTGCTGCATGGATAAATGAGTCCACAGATGCAGCCATGTCTACCGTGGCAGAGATTGGCACGATACCAACGGGTAACTCGTCCGAAATCGCTTTCCTGAGTCGTGTAGAACGAAGGCTACAGAGTTTCTGACTGTTTCACTTCGCTTTCTCGCCATTTCCTACTATATAGCATCCCGGCTGACCATTTTGAAGCAAGTACAAAACGCATTTGAATTATGCTGCACCTAGCAACCTCGTAAGGCACACAAGAATTAACCCAATTAACAGCTCCAGATAGGACTCTTCATCGAGGACAAAAGTCCTGCCTGATTGATCAACAAACGTGGTACTTTTCCCTACTCCTACGTGCCTCTCCAAACAGATTAAAGGGTAAACACACACATCACATAGGAAGGGTTCTCCAAAAACATTAAGGTACACAAAGGCGGGACTGTAAATAAAAAATTCTCTGAAATTACACATGAGACGTGATACCTCCACGAGATTGAAAGTGAAAGCTAGAGTAGAGTGAGCCAACAGAGCTCATAGCGTTCTCGTTCCATCCCCCTGCCGCCCACCCCTCAATTAGAGTGATTCGTATATGGCAATCTTGACCGTGATCGAGGTAATCAATTACTTCACTGTTTGTTTCGGCAAAAGGGCTGATTACAGTCATGAACGACGCATTCTTGACTTCCTGCTTGACAAAGTTGTAGGCAATTCTGAGGTTACTTACGAAGGCCGTCCAAAATAATCTCGGAATCGGGGTAATTCAGGCAGTGACGAAGAGATTTGAATAAATTTCAATTAGTAACGACACTCCTAGGAGTGACAGGAATACAAAATTTCATTTAGTTATCATTAATGCTATTCTAGTTATCCATGGTAAAAGAGACTAGAATGGCTGATGCGACAATGTCGAGAAAATGATGACATGACATAAAAAAATGAGAAAAATAAAAATGAAATTAGAAATGACTAGTGATTATTTCTTGTTCTCCCAACGTGAAAAAAGATTCTCGTGGAAAACGTTCTTCTGACGATGAAGAGCTGAAGGCGTCAATTAACCACATTTTGAGGACAAGAAGAAAAAATAGTTTTCAGAGAGCCTCGAAAAGTTAGCTTTCTGGGCAAGCAAGTAATTTGAGGTTATGGAGACGTAAAACAATGAGAAATAAATTTTACACCAGAATTTTCTGCCTTTCTTTCATACCTATACCGAGAGTACATTGAACACCCCTCGTAAATATCCCCACGATGGCTTATAAAAGAAGAAAGTAGCGCTGGTATATGTCGCAAGAGCGATTCCATTATTTCGGCCTAGGTAGCGGCTGATCGGCGCTCTGTGCCACCAGGACGGAGTGATTCCACTTTTAAGAGCGATGCAAGTATTGCAATGTGTGCGCGGCACTGGAAAACAGGGACCCGATAAGCATGAGGGTGCTTCAGCATCTTGAGTCAACTAGCTACGGAATACTGCTAATTCTGCACCTCACCGCAACGTTAGTCTTCGTCACTGTATTAGCGCCATTACACTCTTGAAGCGACGTGAGCACCCGACGGTGCAGTGTCGCTGGCGGTAGTGGGGGGGGGGCATTCTTCCACTTCGAACCTGCTTAACTGTCCAAGTTTTACAAGTCTCACTCTGAAACTTTGTCAACTCTTGTGAAGCTGGAGTAAGGCAGCGTTCATAGTTCGCGACAGCAGCGGCGATCGCCGCGATCGCCAGTAGGAGGACCAGCTCGCCCCAACACAACTAGATGGACGGATTGAAAAACTTGTTGGAAAGGTATTTTCATGTGGTTTTTTTCTTTCTTCCGCCCACTAGTACTCTCAGTGAGGGGGTTATTTGATTAATAAGTGGGGTGCAGTTAAATAATAGGCTTCTAGATCGAGATATCAGCCCGGTTTAAAATTTCACATAGTTTCATATTTTCTACTCTTTCTAGCAGTAGAAGAAAGGTGAAATTTCAAACCGGGCTGATATCTCGATCTACAAGCCTATTATTTAACTGCACCCCACTTATTAATCAAATAACCCCCTCACTGAGAGTACTAGTGGGCGGAAGAAAGAAAAAACCACATGAAAATACCTTTCCAACAAGTTTTTCAATCGTGCTGTCTAGTCGAAGAACTCTGAACGCCACCATAAGCTTGTCCGACCACTAAGATGAACGTGCAAACACGAGCAGAGCTATCTTAGATTGGGTCAGCACACATCGGAAGAGCAAAATACCACCCCCCCGTCGCCGAATGGCCGCGTGCCGCTTTCTGTGGCGGCTGTTATAAGACATACCATTCATGATTCAGTGTTTTCAATTCACAACTTTGCATACGCAAATATCTGAAGATTGGCCGCTCTCCACAGCCTGCCCAACCAACATCCTTCTATCAGGGCAAAATGGAGGCCTCCCCCGCCAAAGGAAGATAGATGGCCCCTAAGGTCAGTTCGGAAATTCAAGTGTCTACGGAAGGGTCCTCTATATTAAAAAAGAACGCCTAACTTCAACAGCGGCCGCAAACCTCTTCTTTGTTCGTGTCTAATGAGCAGTGTGCTCTTGTAGACCTTATTCAACTGATGAAAGACAGAAATGAAAAAAGAATAAGAATAGAATAAAGAAGTAAACAAAGGGACGAGAAAACAAATAGAAACCAAGGGGCATTGCAGGTTACTGACTGCTAAGTGAGAGGAGTAAAAGGAGAAAGGTGAAAGTACACTAAAAATATTTTCACTACCCATATAACCACGATACGAATTTTTCCCACATCTAAAAATAGAGCCATACTATGGCCCTTGCTTTTGTTGGTATGATCTTTGGGGTGACGTTAGGTGATCGATCAGTCCAGGACCGAATATGTTTCAAGCTACAGATGACTGAACATCACCACGGCTAGTGCGGAGGGTGCCAGCCCTGACACTTCCAGAGGGAATTAAACTGAATAATCATTCTGAGAACGAATATCCCTTGTCGGTCAAGTACCGACTCCATATCACGACCCTGTGGACTGAATGGTTGACAAACCCACCGTGTTCTCCACTCTTTTTGAACAGGGTACCAGTTATGACTCAAGCTGTAAGAGATGACTTGAATCTTGGCTAAGTGTGACCCGCGTGAGTTCTTGTACAGACAAGATGCTTAACAAAATATGAGCATGACAGCAGAACAAGGATCCTGTTCGGAAGAATAGGTGGAGAAGAGAGGGTGGGCGTGGGTTGTATTTGGCTTGTAGAAGGAACCTGGGTACTTCAGATAAACAATAAAGATTTTTATCGTTTTTGACAGGCGTTCTATCCTGTTCTCTTCACAATCGACAATATTTTCTGGAGAAATCGAAGGCAAAAAGGGAGGTAAAGTTAGCTGAATAATAAGCGCAACATCACAGTTGACGTGACTCACCAAACTTAGAGTGATAAGCATGAAGTGAGCCCGAGTGATCTGATCATTTCCAAAAATTATCATCCTTGTAGTTGTTAGACATTTCACGAGCTCAGAAATAGTGCCAGAGACCGCTTTTAGAACACACTGAGGGAACCGCCCCGACCAGACAGCTCGATAGTCAGGGGCAGCGGGCGGTGACGTAAACATCAACAGAAAGGAGAACGTTCATGTCCGATGTCTGAACCCTTAGCAACGAGAAGCGACCATAGCACGTGAAGAATTGCAGGAATATTTTCAACACAGAAAACAAGTTACCGGCATATAGTATGTCCTCGAATTATAAGAACTGAATCAGAAACTATGTCATCAGCTGAAAAGCAGAGATGGCTTGGTGGTTCCGGTGGCGTTTCTCATCCGCTTAGTCATTTAGAATCCGTTTAAAGGCATAAGGTAGGATAATTTGCTGTTTGCTACAGTGGTAGCAGGTGTGCTATTTAATAGGAAAACGACGAAACAGTGGAATAAAACGACCGAAAACCGGCGGAAACCTTTGTTCTGCACGGCATCAAACGAGAATTTTTGGACGAGTTTCCATTGGCACCGTGCCAGCAACCACGTTGATAGATACGGCTGCGGCGCTAGCGTGGATTTGGCTCCGCGGCCATTTGTGGGCGGGCAGTTGCGGTGGGCTCTGCATATTGCACATGGTTAGGCGCTGTAACGGTGCCCGCCGCAGTTTGGAGACGGGAGTGGGGGGATGGGGGGGGCGACATTTTGCACTTTGGTTGCTTCACTAGCTACAAGTCACACTCTCTAGTCACGTTCTTGTGAAGCTGGAGCAAGCTCGTCAAGCCATCATGGTAAAACCTGTCAACTCGAGAAGAGGCTGTCTAGATGGGTCGACACGTCGATGGGAAGTGCAAAATGCCCCCCCTCGCCAAACAGCGCCAAGGTGCCCTTGGTTGGAGAAGGCGCCACCCAAGCCTGCTAAGGGACTTTTGGTGCTATAAGTATCGCCTGCCTGTACGCTTTGTCGATTTACCGTGCTACTTGCCCTTAAGCTAACCAAAGCTATCTCATTACGAGTCTTCAGTTAGTACAGAGCTAGTATAGAGCTAAATGTCTGCAGTATGGATTCAGAATTCAAATGGTTCGACTATCCCCGATGTAAGTACGGTACGGTGCCCCCCCCACCAGAAGTCAACTTCGCACTTCATTTCGCGTCCATATAGACCTAGTTTCAAAATCGACCGCAAAATGCATTAGCACCGAGATCTGCATAGAAAAATATATTCCGGAATCGTCAAATGGGCGGGGCGGGGTGAAGGTGCTGCAACAACGAGTATGTCGTAGTGGTCCAGCCCCGCCGATGCAAGTGATTTTGTGCACCTTCGAGACTTTCTTGAGATAGTACAGGTAGAACGGAAAAATGGGCGCAGACTATAGGAACGAGAAAGAGGTAAAGATAAAATGGAATAGTAAATATAGCTTTCGTTGTTGATCACTCATTCCAGTATGCCACACATGTGACACCCAACCCTGAATAAACAGGCACATGGAGGCGCATCCCGAGTTCAAAATTACTTGGTTGGGCCTGAAGATGCTTAGTTCTGTGCTATCGTGGTCCTTCATGTAGCATTTGCCGTTCCTGTTTTCTACATTTCAAACTTTGGTTGTTTTCGCCTTCCCAAACACGTCTTGCCCTAATTAGCCGACTAGGATTGAAATAATGCGAATGGACTGGATCCATTCTCGTCATCCAGGCTATAAAAGCACCTCTTCGACAACAAGAAAAGGCAGCATTGCACTTGGACAACGCGCTCAGAACTTAAGTAAACGCCCAACCATTGAATATGCTTGAATTTCTCGGTGTTGGTCGGCCCCTTTTGGGATGCGGAATATATTTGACTTAATTTAGAATCACAACATCACCACGGGGCCTATTTAAAGAATTGCCAATGAACAGACCAGCATGTTCTCCGGTCAAGCAGGTCTGCTACCAGTTTGCTGGCACCGTGAAATGGAACATTTAGTTAATCAGGCGGAGTCGATATCTCTGGACGGGGGCAAGGCGCCACTCCGCCTCAAAAGTCAGATAAATACTAGTTTGGAACATTTCTAGATCAAACGGGAGGAAAGCTGCTATAAAGAGGAGGAATAAAGTCAGCAGTAAATGAAATGCATAAATAGAAGTCCATGCTTAAGGTAATACAATTTTTCAATCATATAAATGCAAAAGAAAATAATCCAAGTAAATCTTAGCCATCCATATGCAGAAAGAGAGCGCCAGTGAGAAGAAAGAAAACGATAAAGAATGGAAGGAAAAAGAAATCGACGAAGGAATTATCTGCGGACAGGGCGCAAAGGTTACACCACTCAGAAAAACATCAGATATCCCTCTGTTCGGCCCCATCGACGGAATGTTCTGGACAAAACCCGAAATTAGTCCACGGACAAAGCCAGAGGCATTGCAATCGAAATATTCGGAAAATCAAGAGAATACAGAGTTCCAGTCATTCAGCTCCACGTACAGGACACGTTGTACGTTGCGGATCCCCAGCGAAGGGGGTCTATTTCATCAGAAGGGGAGGGGCTTTGTTTGCTTCCGAAAAAAATGCCTGTAGTTGAATTTTCTCGGTTTTTTTTTCGCTTTCAAGTGCGTTTATCCCCAGCCCCTCACTATCGAAGGCACTTTTTGGGTGGAATATTGGAGAAATTTCTGGAAAAAACTTTGAAAAGGTGCTAGGAAGATTGGAAATTTCAAGAAAATGGCAGGTAGTTGGTCGTATGGGAGGGGGAATTTTGAGGGCGGTCGTGTTGTGCAAAAAAACCCCTAACAGCTGGCGTGCACCGTTCCTGTAAGCCCTACAAAAACCCCAATGATTGGCAGGATTGCAGTAAATACGCAGAGATAGCGATTTCCCAGATTGCATCAGGAATGCGCTTTTTTCCTGGCGTGCACTCTTCTTAATTTAGCGGATTTTTTTCCGTCTACTATCAAAAATAAGAATTCACCTAGGATAAAGATTACTAGGTGAAGTCTTATTTTTGATAGTGGACGGAAAAAAATCCGCGAAATTAATAAGAGTGCACGCCAGGAAAAAAGCGCATTTCTGATGCAAATTGGAAATTTCTGAGCATAGGAAAACTTCAGCAGGTGCTAGGAGTTAGGCACGTTTGAAATTCTAGACCCGCGCAAGAGCTGAGGAACATTCTAGAAGGTTCGAGAAAGCCGTCCGAATACGAGTGAAGGCGGCGCTTGTGTTTTTGCTGTGAATGCTGCACGATTTCGATCGGCGCCTGCAGAGTGGGCGACCACGTGAAGGGCACGTGTTTCTCATGTTTCAGAGCGGCGGGCAGCAGGGACCCCCATGCGCGCGGGGAAAAACTTTCGTAAATTTTAATTTCGTATTTTTATTAAAATAAAATACGAATTTTATTTAAATTCGTATTTTTTATTTTTCTGTTTCCCTTTTCTTGTGTTTTTTCAACTCTTTTTTGTTGTTCCCTTAAATTTTTTGTTTCCTGTCATTTCCTTTTTGACTCTAGAATCACTGAGTTCTGTTACTGATCTCCCGCACGGACCGTTGTACTGACCTGGCGCGTCATTGTACGCATCACCTGTATCACCTGTGCACATAAAAACATTGTACGCATAAAAAAATAAATAAATAAACTTCAATTTGAATTATCATTGCATTTTTGAAAAGAGCATGTTTTACCAAAGAGAAGAGCGGCCGGTGCTTAAACTTTAAAATTTAAAAATGCTCTGCAGACTGCTTGTTCTCGGATTCAAAGAGGCTTTTGAATAGCAGGCAACTCAATGGCTTCCCCCTGGTCGATGATCATGCCGAGCCTTTTCTTCTTTGCAGACACTTTTCGCACTTAATAGCCCTTCCCGAAGAGACGGAAGCTTTGATTGGCCTTTAATTTCTATTCCGGAACGTACTGCCATCAGGGTACCGCTAGGGAGATAGGGTCATATTTGGTCGTTGTTGGGAGAGAGGGGGCGTATGTGCCTTCGATAGAAATTGCAGCGTTTTTCGTGATTTCTCCTGTTTTATGTTACTATATAACCCCCTCTCCCCTCCTCCCGCTCGCAGGGCACATCGTTGTTGGGGAATCCCCAACAGGGGGAAGGGGGGGGGCGGGATCGTATTTGGCCGCCAGGAGAGGGGGGGGTCGTATTTGGGCTGGGAAAAATTTATTTTGATAGTTGATTTTTCTCGCTTCACGGACTTGTAAAAGGGGGGGGGTCGTACTTGGTCATTGTTGGGAGGGGGGTCGTATTTACGTTTTGGCGTTGTAGGAGTGGTGGTTGACTTTTGGTGATTTTCCTGTTTCATGCGTACTATAGTCCCCCTCCCTTCTCAGCCCTGTCCCCCACCCCGTAAGTAACTTCTCGGGAAATTTAGGAAAAAAGTGGCACAAAGTTGGGGATTACCTGAATTTTGGTAGAGGGGGTCGTATTGTCTCGCGACTTCTCCTGTTTCTCATGTGCTATTTATCCCTGTTTCTCATGTGCTGTTTACACCCCCCCCCCCCCGCTCGACGGCTCGATTCGATGAGGAGGAACAGAGGGCCGGGGGGAGGGGGATCGTACCAACCACCCAAAAAAAGGGGGGGGGGGGTCGTACAGACTCCCATTCAGTGATGTGCCCTGCCCACTCGACTCGCAAAATTTTTGAGAAACTCCGGAAAACCTAGGGGAAAATCCAGAAAATTGATAAGTAGGTGTTGGGGAAGAGGGGGAGGGGGATTGTACTGACACCACCATTTCACACATCACGATGCTGTACCCTGACTGCCATTGTTGCTGTCCTGGACCTTGAGCCGAGTCGCACTAGAGTTTGAAAATTTTTATGTAGTGATCGAGCAACTCGTTGTTGTCTTCTTCTTTCCTCAAGGCCTCTCAAAGAGTATTTAGCGTCAAGTTTTGCTGATACCTCCTCTACGTAAGTTCCGTAAACACGAGAACGAGCAGCTCTAGCTGCTTTTAAAATGTTGTTCCGAACCTTCATTTCATTTTTTTCGTAAGCAATTCCTTGCATTTCTGTCTCAAATCCTTTGTTGACAAAACAAGATTCTGCTAATGGTAAAGCTGACGAGGGGCGGCTGCTTTGAAAAGCCCCTTCATCGCAAGAATGATGGCCTAGGGCACTGGACAACACCTTCAAATGCGTGAAAAACGGCGCGGCTACTGAGCCTAAGACGCTCAGTGGCTTCATGAAGTCATTCAGCAGTCCCTTTTCGGGCTGCTCCGCCGCTCTGCTCCTCCATTCTTCCATAAATATTTTTTTCTCCTCTTCGCGCTCTTCGGATTACACTCTCGTCAAATCTAAGTCTCCTCTCTTCATCCTCAACTATAATCGCTTTAAGCTCACTCAAGCTGTTCCAAATTTTACTCGTTCTTGGTGGTGCTCTCTGCTTGCTGGCATGCTCCTATTCTCGGGCCAGTTCTTGAGCCAATCTTGTAGAGATGCAGATTCTCTGCATTTCATTTCATTGCATGGAAAAAAAGGATTTGGATGCAATGTTCGCTGTTTTTGCATTTTCTCCCTCGGATTGCGACTAGTTGCCATGAATTCAAAGCCCGGTATCCTTCTCGACTATTAGGTTGGAAAGAAGTCCTGCGACACTTTGACCAAAATTTCGAACTAAATTTTCCCTATTTGAGCGACAACTCCAACTCGCAAGGTAACCACCACTAATGAGCAGCACTAGTGCCCACCTTCTGCACAGCTTCTCATTCCCAGACTTATAGCTACGGCACTACGATAAAAAGAAAGGTGGACCTAATCTTCGAGTAGACGTCGATTTTCGGAATTTTTGCTTTCTAAAGGATGCGGTAGGGATCAAAGGAGGTGGTAATTAGAGGCTGCTAACTTTGTAAATAAGCTGGGTACGGTCGCATTCCCTGATCGAGATCCATGATCTTTTGCGCTGCCTGATCCTCACATGCGGTATTCGCATTGCCGAGTAGTACAAAAAAAGTGAGTGTTTCAAAATCATTTCAAGCGTGACGTCATCTATATTCTGCAGTTGACTAGAGTAGACTGTGGCCTCATTGCTGTGCCCGTATCCATCGACATCGCTTCGAATTCCCACCAATAACACAGTGAAATCTTTATTCCACACACATCTGATTTAGCTGAGCAATCTACTTTTCTCCTTGAGAGATCCGGCTCCGCACTCGCCACCAATCAGAAGATCTCTTAGAATTCTTCCAGCGTGTACAAGGAAAAAAACTCAGTCAGGAGCATTCCATGCGTTTTGCCGGACTAATCCAACTCATGAGGCATCCTTCACAAAAAATTTCCCTACAACCGAGATCGCGAAGATGCATGGCAGTTGTCAGTTAGGTGGAGCCTAGAG
>MU941024.1:0-13088 GCA_036418165.1 Cooperia oncophora
GAAGTGGCACGTACAGGATCCGAAAAAGTGAAGGTCCTTTTTTGCACTCTTCTGCAAATGCCGGAAAAAGAGTCACTAGAAACAAGAGCTAATTTGATTGAAATTCTATATTTTCAGTCCAATATAACAATGCTCGAGAAAGAAAAAGCCATGGCGTTTTTTCTCATTGACTGGTTCGGAATATTGCCAAGTACGAGGCTACAGGTACATTTGGGGGACGAAATGGATCAAATCCTCACGCTTACAGAAGAAAAAAGTCAGTAGACCTCGACTTTCCAAATAAACAACTGCCATTTTATGATTTACCAGTTTTGATAGCAAACGCTGTCGCACGTCCCATAGCCCTAAGTGAAGTGAGGTAGGTTGCGGGACATCAGGTCTCACAGAAGCGCCAAAACCTATCCTTTTGTCGTTGTTTTCTCTGGGCTGACTCCAGGATCCCTCTATAGTATACATGGATCCTCACCAACCCCCAAATCAGCCGGTAGGGCGTCCTGCTGCTGCATAAGTCCCCAGCCGCTAAAGCGTCCTACCGCATCACGCGTCCGTTGCCCCTGAAGCGAAGACCAATGCCCCACTGTTCTGCGACGTATGAATTTGATTTTACTGACATTCCTTTTCTGACACCTATTATCAGCCCTTATCAGTTCTTATTAGCCCCGGTCATGCGCCGGCAATGACTCGTTCCACATTAGCCGGCAGGTCAGCAGCACTGACTTGTTCACCCCCACCCCCTAAGATGTCTGGAAAGTTGCAAGAACAATCATGTAACAGCCGCCGTGGCGGGCGTAGGGAGGCGATGCGGCGCTAGATCGGACGAGTTGGCATCAGCCCATCCGTAAGTTCGTACTGTCAGAGGAACAAGAAAATTTATGTACTGCCTGGCAGCGGAGTGTTTCGTCGCCAGAGTATTGTTAGAACAAGTCCGGCCGATATCTGCAGTCGACAAACGAACACATTTGCCGCGCACGACTGCACCATAACGATATCACCTGGCCGCCACCCACCGCACGGACCGATAACTTGAGTGTATTTCTTGTCCCCGTCTCACTTTGACCCCAGGGTGTCGACGCCACCGTTACAAGTTTGAGTGAACTGAGCCCCCTGTCGCCTCTTACGGTCCCTTATCTCCTCTTCTCAGTCTTTATCACTACCTGTCACCCACCAATAATGCCCATGTCCAACCCACGTATCACCCCGTGTAGCTGGTCTCACTGCTAGTAGGGCGGGCATTACGAACCTTGGAACCTCGCATTCCTGACGCCCCTTATCCGCTCTTATCAGCTGTTATCACACGACAGTCAGACCGACAGACTGATTGACTGGCAGACAGACAGACAGACAGACAGACAGACAGACAGACAGACAGACAGACAGACAGACAGACAGACAGACAGACAGACAGACAGACAGACAGACAGACAGACAGACAGACATACACAGGCAACAAGCATGGACATACTTCACGAATCACATATTAATAGCCTGATATTGCATTACTGGATTCCCTGAACTTCCTCAGTGAGCACTGTGAAGGGCTCAAAAGATTTCATTATTCACATGAAACGTACGGCAGTACTTATTGGGATAGGTGCCGACCAGGCAGTCAACGTTGCGGCGGCGAGACTTCGCAAGTGGCGTCGGCTGCGCAACCCATGTACTGGAAAAGGAGAGGGGACTACAGCGACGTGATGCATCCCTCACCACTAGTGATGATCTACCATGATTTAGCGCGGCACCTCAACGTGAATCTCCTGTCCACCATTCACATTCCTTTATTATTATTAATTATTCATTCACTTATTCATTTATTTATATTTGTTTGTGTATTTATGCCCATGAATGGATATCAAAGGTGTGATTTTAGATGCAAAGTTCCAAGTGGTCTTTTACAATATGTGTCCGCAAGCCATCGCTCATCACTACTGTCCCGAAGAGAAAACTTTAACTGATCAAATTATACGCAGTGTCGTCGAACTAGTTGGTGAAAAAGGTAAGGAGACGGTTTTGGAGCACCGGTGTAGCATAGGCATGCGATAAAATATGCCCCTAACCCCTGAGATGCGGTAGGCGTGGCTACGCACCTCCTTCAAATGTGGCGGTCGCTGCTCTATTGATGGGATATTTTCATTTTGGGACTTGTAATCATGTTTTTGTAAAGCTCGAGACAAGTTGGCAGTTGTTTTATATCGAAAAAATCATGTCATAGCCAGCCACGCCCGTAACCGCCTAATATGTAAGTACGTTACTTGTTTTAAGTAGAAAGATAACGTTCAAATGACGTCACATAGACTGTTCAGTGACGTGTTTGAAGCGGTCATTGACAGCAAACATTGCAGGTAATGCTTGTTTTGCAATTCTATGTACAGGAAACGACAGAAATAGGTCGGAGAAGATTTTGACAAATCTTACGCCACAGCCCTCAATTTCCATTGCAAAACCGGGCGCCGTTCGTCTAGGGATGGGGGAGGGGGGGGGTATTCCTCCAATGTGCTAGTTCCACTAGTGCCTGTCAACTTACACGCCTTGGTGGGACTTGTAGACCCTTTTCAAACGCGTGCTATTGCGTGCTTCACAAGAGTTGATAGGTACCCACAGAGGCATAGGCAGTGATGGGAGCCGGCAAAATGGCCCCACCAAGGCGAACTGCGCGCAGAACTCTTGGTAACTTTATATGGGGCACTTGCATAGCACCAACCGTAAAGAGACTTGTTAATGCCTACTAAAAATTGTTTATTTTTCAAATTAACCCTACATCTTCTTTTCTTTAGGAGTGTTCATTGTGCCCCTCATAACGAGTGATATTGATGCAACGTCTGTTTATGAAAAGGTATGCTTCTGAAACTCTTCACTTTATTTCTTTAGACTGGCATTACAATTAAAGACATGGTCCGCTATAGGAAGCATAGGTAGTGGTGTTGAATAATGGAAGAGAAGTTGCCAAATGACTCTTACGTGAAGAGAAAATGCCCTAGAGAACGCCGGCAACGCCTCCATTAGGGCCCCTTCGGCCTCAAATAATTGTGCGGGTAGAAGGCCAGAAGACCGCGGGTTGGGACGAGTCCAGTCGCGTGATTCCTTAGTATGTGTCCTAAGACCCCATAAGAGAAAGTATAGTATCCATTTCACGCTACTTGTCCGGCAGCACCGCTTTTGGCTGGAAGGCGGACTTTGAAGGCGGAGTCTGGAGGCGGAGTCACTGGAAAAAGGGAGGTACCACTGGAGCAACTTTGCGCCTAACTCCTTTACTTTACAACTTTCCGCGGCGAAACTGGCACAGGTTGTCCATTGCAGACCACCCACCCTTCCCACACAATCTTTTGCACTTTCATAGGTCATCGCGGACCGTTTCTTTAAAGACATGGTCCGCTATAGGAAGCATAGGTAGTGGTGTTGAATAATGGAAGAGAAGTTGCCAAGGGACTTGTCAGCGAAGAGCAAACAAAAAGTTACGCCTGTACTAGGACCCCCTCTGCCCCGAGCATTTGTGCGAGCACAAGGCGAAATGACCGCGTGTTGGAAGGAGTCCGCTCAGCTGATTCCTTACAATGAACCCTGTGAATCTACAGGAGACAGCGAAGCATGCTACCATGCTACCTGTTCAGTAGTATCGCTTTCTGCCGGAATATGACATCTTGAAACCGGAACAATGCACGTGTCACTGGCAGAAATTTCACACCTTAACACCCTCTGGGCGACTGTTCGTTTGGACTCGAAATTGCTCCGGAACTTCGCTTGTTAGTTGTTTAAAGGCACAGTTCGCGACCGCAAATTGCGGGAAACGGAACTCAAATAGGCACAAAAAAGTGCTAAGTATCTGATTAGCGGAGAAAAGCAGCAGTAAAAGCAGTCCGAAATGTTATAGATAAAGATAACATAGTGGCTACTAGCTAGTAGCTAGCAGCCGGTGAGGGTCGGCATGGGCCTAAGGGGTGTCCATGGGCCTAATTAGCCAGCTTCTAGCGGAGTTCTTGCCGTTTTTCACATTTTGAAAGTAGCGCAGCCTCAAAAATCGCCTTCCGGATCGTCCGACACATTTGAGAGGTCATAGCCTTATTTTTTCGCGGAATGTGCCTTTAATGACGACGCCATGCTTGATGAACGTAAAATATTGACAAGTTTAATCTCAAAGAATTACTTAATTTTTGTGAACGAGTAATAAGTGCAAATAATTCCAGCAGAAAAATCGCTTCGAGCAGTATTTCAATGAATGTATCCTACTCAATCCTATTAGAGTCTACAGTCAGGTGAATTTTGATGGATTTTGGTTTTGGTGATACTTGTTAGACCCTTCTTTCAAACCCTTCCATAAAGTGGGCAAGTTTGTTTTTTTTAGCTTTATGAACACCACTTTTTTTCTGCAGACGCTGGGGTATGTTAAAGGGGGGAGGGGGCACATCACGACGCCACCTCGTTTTCACTCTTGTTGTCGCCTGACCCCATCAGCTGCATCACAGCAATTGATGGGGAACGGCTGGCGTCGCGCCAAACCCGGCCCGAGCTCAATTTCGTCCAGCGTCTGCAGCAAGAGTGACTGTAACCGGTGGAGGTCATCCGCATCTCTTCTTAACTTCACACACCACTAGGGCTTCTACAATTCTCAGCAGTTCGTCTCCCGGATAACAACCCTTTTGTGAGCACCCCCTCTTCCCTCCCTTCCTCCTGCTTCCACTTATTTTACAGCATATCAATAATGCATTGAGGTTACTTAATCAATAAGTAATATACAGTCTTATTATCTGCGGATGCTGGGGCGTGTCACGGGAATAGGTTTGGCTTGACTCCAGCCTGTTCTCCACCAATTGCTGAAGCGGAACACCAAACTCAGCCCCTCTGGCATGCCCCAGCTTCAACAGCGAACAAGTCCATAACTAGGACCCCAAAGTGGTCTGCAATCATCGCATTTTCATCGCAATTTTAGGTCCTCTCGTGTACTCAAAGCAATCACGATTTCAATAACGAACCTCTGATCAAGAGTTTTTTGAGACCTAGTTTTGGCTATTGAAGTAGACCTCCAGAGATCAGTTTTCTTTTCCCATGATCGAAGACGAATTTCATTTCCTCGTCTGCTGTAGCTTTATGAAATGATGTCTGTTCACAAATAATGCAACTACTTCTGAAATACTTCTGGCTCCTATCAATTTGTTAATTCTTTCGTTGATTCGTTTGCTCTTGTTCAGTTGCTTTCAAAATAAAGGTATAGTAGATGGAGTCAGCTTGTCCTACAGGCAAATTGGCTTTCACCAGGGTCAAGCGTACTTGGAGGAATTGGAGAAAATAATTAGCATAATACAGGACGTTTCTGTTCGTTCACTTTCGGCTCAAGTGTGGAGCCGAAAGTGAACGAACAGAGTTGCCTTCTATTGCCTTCGACGATTTCTAGCTGGGAAGGCGGTCCGAACTCCCAATAGGAAGGACCACGATCATTCTACTTTGACTTCTGCTCCAGGACGCGGTGGAGACATTCAAAGACAATGGGTACAATGACTAAGGGAGGGTGGTTACTGCCGACGTTATAGGAGGAAGGGCTGAGCGGGGTACAGCGCAACGCGTCACAGCCCTTCCACCGATGGCCCTGGCAGTAACCGCCCACCACAGCTATCGTTCGCAGTGCCTTTCCCGTTACTCTAATTCCTTGGTGTCCTCTAGAGATTGCTCGTTGGCAGACCAGTTCAAAATGGGGAAAAGGTAACTATGGACTTGAGAAGGAAAGTGCCATAGAAATGGCCGAAAACGCAAAACAAAGTCCTTTCTGGACGAGTTTTGCTTATATGCAGACTTCATGCAAGAAAACCAATACGGCCGCCGCCTGTGTCCATCTCGTGCTCGAAAGAGGTACTATTCAGCCTTAAGAGGGTTTTTTCCGAATGCTATCTACCCCTCCCCCCCCACCACCACGATAACGGCAAAATCTTGAGAAAAATTCTGGACAGGTTGAGGGAAGGGGATTTACCAGGAAGAGAACATTTAGGAAACCATACTGGCATCGTCATTTCACCCATTTCAGTGCTGCACCCTGTTTGCCAAGCCTTCAATGAAAAGAAGGTGTTGTTGGAATCTCCTGAACACTTTACCAAACCAACAATTTATTATTTATACAATAAAAAGTGAAACTGCAGTGAAAGACAGACGATGTTGTTGATCGATTTGGTTTTATTCGTAATCTGTATTTAATTTATGATGTGATCACAGTTCATCAATAACTAACTGAATGAATAAAATAATAAATAAATTAATGCAAAGATCACGTCAGATCAAGACAACCCATCGTATTTTAACCATGTCTGGCGATACCCAAGCAAACGACTAGAAAATACTTGGCTTTCTTGTGAGCTCATTTAAAAAGTGGTAAAACGAAGGCCAAACTCAACAGTTCCGTAGCTGATGCCTTCGTCCAATGTCCCGCCCCCAAGTGGCCGTGCTGGACGCGGAGAGCGGAGTGATGACGTCGATGGCCTCCACCTCTCACCGGTCGCTCCACAGTGACACCTCTCGTCTACTCTGTTTTTCAAAGCGAAAACCCGCGCCATCTGCTTTTTCGACACAACCAGGGTTGCGTGCCCACTGCCTCCGAAGACACATTCATTTATGAGTCCCGGTAGTAATCTATTACTCCGCCCATCTGGTCATCGCGGAATCTTCCAGATCAGCCAGTGCATTCTTCCACTCCCTGCACCTTCTAAGACAACTTGAGCTCATTGAAAGTCAGAACAGAGTTCTTTCTGGTCACGAAGTGCTCCCTTGTAGGAGTCGTTCTCAGGGGGACTTAAGGCTCTGATCTGGTTGCGACCAGCACTAAGAGCTCAAGGTGGGCGTTAGACGGCTTTCTCAACCTGTACCACTTGCAATTCGACAAACAGATTCTCTCAATTTCCCCTGGCACATCCTGCTCTATAGGTAGGGAGAAATAACCAGGATATAGAGCGCAGTGCAGCTCACCTCCCCTCCTCCTCTGCCTTCCCTTTATCGTCGACCCCGAAGGAACCTTCTTTCAAGCGAACCAAGTCCCACTCAAGCTGAGGCCGCATATCTCTGATGGGTACGATGGGTATTGGGGTACGGTGAACTTCAACATTCTGTAGAGTACATAGATCGCTCATGGTTAATATACGGTACCTCTAACTGACAATCCCCAAAGTATTATTGTTGAATTAAACTAATTTCTACTATAGTATAACTTCAACCTTATGAACAACGACAAAATCCAAAATTGTACAATAAAATGGGGTATAGCTTCAGCGGCAAGCAGCACTCCGCTAACATCGACCCGTCGGATTCATGAATTTGAACTTCAATGATGATAAAGGCTGTAATGGTTGAAATTTTTGAATTTCTTCTCGAATCCCGACGGATGCAGGTCAAACTCATCCACCTGTACAGCTTCAACAAGAATACGTCGATGTCTAATGCTGGACGCCAAATAGAGAACTTCAAACATGACAATGAACTGATAGGATCGTCTGGAATGGGGTATTTCAGTATTTCACCATAAAGCACCCTTTCGAAATCCTTATTGGTCCCAAACATTTAGTGGCGCAGTGAGGCTTGGTGGGGCACCAGACGATACCCAGCGAAGCCAATTCAGGCAATCATCGGTGACTTCTTGCAACAAAAATAGCTCAATTATACCATTTTGTAGTTCCAGCGGGCCTTACAAGTCTCTTCAGACGATAACTTCTCAAAGACAGCCCCCGCGCTCAAGTAGTAATACATGGTCATCCTTCCTTGTACAGCCCCCAAGCTAGAGACTGTCCCACTCTCGCGACTCCACAGCGAGCGAGGAGCGAGCTACAGCCGCTCAAAGTTCTAGTTCTAACGCCCGCTCAGTTGGACCGCCCACTTGCTAGATGCCCTCCGACGGAGGGCCGCTCAGTTGTTCTTTGTTGGGGCGGCGGGCATTAATCGGCGTTCATGTCCTTTTCGCTGACCACGCTCGTGCCCATGAATAATTCTGCTTTCCTTTATTACATTTTATTCATTAGCAGCACATACAGTCAACTTCATCCCATCTCGCAAGGTAAAACGCGTAAAAATCACGAGCGACCCAATTTTCGTGGTGCAAAAGCTCGACGCACTAAACACACTAAAAGATGCACGCTACCGTAACCCTAAATTCGGACGCCGAGTTCTTGAAAATTTATTTTCCTTTTCAAAAGTTTTTCTTCCGTGTTTTTGTTGTTTTCTGTATTCTTTTTTTGCATTGATCCGTATTCTTTTTTGCATTGGATGATATCCATTACTGGGAGATGCGAAAAAGGGATTTGTGAGCCAGGGGTTGCACAATGACCGCAGGGCTGTGTGACTGACAGGGAGCGATCTTGTTTATGGTGTTCTTGAGAACTCTTCTTGCTTTTTCTCTTCTTTGGAGAATTACTTATCAGCTACTGTTTCATAATTGAAAAGCAACTATCCATGACACTTTTATCGCGGGAGCTGTCTTTAATTAAGCTGGACGCAAAAGGAGCTCGCAAAGTGCAAAATGGCCCTAGGAAACCGAATAGCGCCCATTCGGCCCCGCCCACACAGTCCTAGCTACTCTTGATGAATCCAGTTGATTTTTTTTCCTACATTTTGATGACATTTCTCATTGATTTTCTCTCACATTGCGCGCGTATAGAGGGACCGACAGACTAAATACACAGAGAGAAGTGACTCCGCCCCAGATCCCCCGCCCACTTTTGATGTAGCTTTTTCCAATCTTGCTCTATACGTGTGCAGACTGACGACAGTCTCCACACGTCGATACCTTTCACTTTTCCCACTACAGCCCCCCGAATGTTCTATCTACTAGCTCGATTTGCTACGAAAGCTCCGCCCAAAGTTCGCTGCTCCTCCCTTTTTGTGGATTTTTTCTATTTCGGAGTATCAGCCATACGCACTAACATGCAAGTAGAAGTTCTCAGCAAGTACGAAGGCGTAGTTAAGTTCCATCGGAGCTGACACCCTCCCGCTGATAGCGCTTTTGGCAGCTATGTAGAGCACCATATCGGTCGTGCAATGCTGTAATCGTGATTAGCAGAGCCCAGCTACGAGAAGCGTCATCAGTAGTATTTCGACCGTTTTCTCGGCTTGACCCTAGGGTACCAGCTCGTCCTACCGTCTCAGGAGAACTCCTTCGAAACCTTGCTCGAGCATCCACTTCAACACTACATTCTGCTGATGATTCAGAAGAAAGGGAACTAACTTTGTAGCCCACTCGGCTAGAGCAGGTCCAGTGACTTCAGAAGCAAATCGTAGCGGAATATCGATGATGAATATGCTGAGGCCCGAAATGTCCAAGGAACGCTGCCAGATAGCTGAGTAGGTGCTGCTCTGTACGTATTTCGCACGGCGGAATCGGTTCCCATGAGTCCGTCATCAATCTCGGTGTGCCCTGAATGAGACATGGTCGAATCGCTGGAAACGTAAGGACCACTCTGACGTCGTACCTCTTGAGCAGCTCTCCGTACTAGTGCTGCCATATCCTCATGTCCAGCTAGACATGCACATCGGCCGATTGCTTTCACCTGCAGCTACCAGTTAAAGGGAGGGGGATGGGTTTCAAACTAAACAGCTTACCTCAGGTAACAATATTCGAATAAGTCTCTGTTGGCAGAGTTCGCTGCAGAGCTGAACACAAAACCGCGGCGTTGGGACACAGCCGCTTCAGCTAACGGCTTCATTCAACACCATGCCAGTTTGCTTGCCTTCGAGAATCGCTATTAGGTCTCTGAAAGGAGTACGGTTATTAGGATGCTGGGGATGAGGTATCAGGTTTGTAATAGTTGCCATAAACCTCATTCCGTGAAATGACCGAGTGGGTGGAGAGGCACAGATCCAGCTCGCAGGTCCAGTTCGCTGGCTGTCAAGAGGTGATAGACGTTGTTTCACTTGACGTCACACAGCCCCCCCACCCCCCCCCCCCCCCCCCCGCGCCCCAAAAAAAAAAAAACCTTCTGACGCCCATAGACGTTCATTTGGATAATAATACAACCAGGGCCGTCAACGCATTGAGGATCTTCACAACAAGGTGGGAGGGTGGAATAGGATAGTACATCGTCGGTGTAGGGGCAATCAATTTGCTTTCGTAAAAAAATGCTTTTGCTTGCTGACTTTTCTCCAGTTTCCTGTTTCACGAGCGATATATACTCCGTCCCCAGCCAGGCCGGAGCAGATCGTTGTTGGGGATCCCTAATGGGGGGGGGTCGTATTTGGCCGCCAGGAAGAGGGGGTCGTATTTGGGCTGGGAAAAATTTATTTTGATAGTTGATTTTTCTCGCTTCACGGACGTTGTAAAGGGGGGGGGTCGTACTTGGTCATTGTTGGGAGGGATGGGGGGGGGTGCGTAGGCGGTCCCGTATTGTACGTCTTTGGTGTGTTAAATAGGAAGCGGTGGTTGACTTTTTGCGATTCCTGTTTCATGCGTACTATATGTCCCCCCCCAACAGCAAAATTTTTGGGGAGAAGTAAGGAACTTTTCGGAAAATTTTGGAAAAAAGTTGGCAGGAAGTTGGGGAAAATCTGAAAATTAGTAAATCATAAGAGGGGTGGTCGTATGTCTCGCAACTCTGTTTCGTCATGTGCTATTGACCCCGCCCCCTCCGCTACGACGCAGCTCGATTCGATTAGGAATAATAGAGAGCCGGAAGGGGGTGGGAACGGGGGGGTGATCGGTAACAAGACTCGTTAAAAATCCCCAACCAATCGATTGGTGTCCTGATCCAGGCAACCGAGTTACGCAAACGAAGGAAACTCTTTGAGGGGGGGGGTACTCTGCCTAAATATTTGCCTAAACGGCAGCGGCGTGCCTTGATACAACACCAGGCACGATATCAGACGAATTTAAAGCGTTGGCAGAATAGCGCGCACGGATTGTGGCTTTCTATGGTTGCAGTGTATGTGTTGCTACCAATAATATCCGATTCGCCTGATAGGTCGTTCCCACATACCAGGAAGTTCATCGAACTTCTGACCACCCCAGTGTGAAATAAGGTTTTCACTGACTTCTTAAACTCCATGATGTCCTTCCATTCGGTGAGCGTCCAAAGGGAATCGTAATCAGGTCGTTGAATTTCCGACGAAGCACCAGAACCAACACGTCGTTCTTCGTTCTCTTGCTGAGCCGCTTCTTCCAGGGCCGCCGCGTCACCGAACTAAAAAACCGCTTTGATTAGGACAGCGCTGGACAAAGTCCAAGTAAACCAACCGATGAGTTGTTCTGACAGGCGCGCACTAGAAGCTTATGATTTCGAAAAGAGAACCCGTTGAAGTGCCGCAGTACCTGCACTGCATCTTCGCTACGATAGAAGCGAACAGTCCTGAACATGGCAGAGTACCCACCAATAGAAACATTTGCTAACGTACTATCAAGGAACGGACCATTTCCTATAAGTGATGTGAATGTCCAAAATTGGTAGATTTGAGTTGATTTCCCGATGAATTAGGCTACGAACGACATGCTGCTGCCCTTAAACATCTTTGGATACGGGTAGATGTCACGACACAAAGACACACTGCAATCCTGTGAGAGATGGATCTCTCTCTAGTGCAAGGTGGGTGGATCCGAAGCCCCAGCAGTGCAACACTTCTGCCACCTGAAGGTGTGTAGCAACGACGCTAGAGGCTGGAGTAGCTCTTCTTCCTTGACGTCTCCGCCCCACTCCTCCCTTGGCCACGTGACACGCACTGCTCGTCCGCGCCCTCTCATTGAGATAGGAGTTCGGTTGTTTCGAGTGGAGCCGATAAGAGAAAGAGACGAGGACAGAGAGAAAAAGAGTGAGAGAGCGAGAGAGCGGAGAGACAGAGACAGAGATCAGAATTCTAGACTAGAACTCTGATATCTACTGAAAGAGCTTCTTCGGCTACGATTCAATATTATCGTACACTGCTCAGGCGAAGCGAGCACGACGGTGCATCGCTCATCTGGGACTAGCGCAGTTCGGATGAGCGGAGAACAACACAACCATCAGACAGTCACCGCCCTGGCTACGCACCTTTTAACGCAGGAGTGGCTTATCACTTCCGCCGTAGAACTGCCCGCATCCGCCCCCCCCAACCCTCCATCGCCAAATCCACACGTACACGAAGAAGATCCACCTCAACAACCGTGCAATGTGTCTTCAAGCCCCAAGGTGAGCATTATTTGGTGCAGCTTCGAGCCGTGAGTGACAGCATCGCAGGACCATCGACTCGAGAGAGCAAGGACCCACCGTAAGCCAATCGTGGCACGTTGAGGAACACCACTTGTGCTTTGCAAAGTTTATCCGAATGCAGCAATTCAGCCATAGGTGAATCTCTCTGGAACAACTAGTCAGACTCAGTGTTGACATCATAGAATAACTGCAGACTCAATTCTTATGACCCTTTGGCCTTTCCGATGGGTCGCTGCAGTTGCGAAGTCAAACTTCCTCACCTGCCTCTCTTGCATACTCTGACGCAGCTCCGGATCACTGTAGACTCGATCCCAAAAGTCCCATGTGTCCTCATTACTTCTTATCGACGTTGACAAGACATCCGGAGAGGTGCGACCATCCTTCTTCGTCTCCTTCGCTGTCTCCACGATTCTGATCAGCGGCAACATCACCACGTTCACTGGCAGCTTCAGAAGGACGCGTGGCTTCATCGACGACCCCGCTGCATGACAGATTCACCCCTATCGGTACCTTTTTAGAGATCATAATTGGTGTGGGCGTGGAGAAACGCACATCACGGCGTGCTATCACTGGCTGCACAGTGCTAACCATACGTCGGACTTGAAATGGATACGGCATGGGAGTAGCTGGCGCTAGACCTTCGGCAAACTGTGTTGATGGGCCTAACGCCTGTGCCATTGGGAAGAATTTAGGAGCGTTCGGATCTGGTATGACTTGACGGGCACCGTTCGGATTTGGAATCTGGACTGTTGCTGCGGTGTTCCTTGTGTAAAGGGTTGGTCGTGTCTGGCACATGCCTGCTCCGCGATAGTATGTGGTTACGGGAACACTGGCGCCTCGGCTTGGTGCTGACGTCGTGCCACCTCTCCATGCGTAGCAACTGGCACCTGAAAATATTTTTTATGGATAGAGTTGTCCAGTGGTTCCCAGGTTCTCGGTTGCATACAGGCTATGGTT
>MU941034.1:0-37405 GCA_036418165.1 Cooperia oncophora
GGTGTTTCCGTCCTTTCCCCCTCACTCCTCTTCCCCCCAACTAAGATGAGCTGGGAGAAGACCAGAGTTGCTATCTTGTGTCGACTCCTGCCCCCCCCCCACCATCTGTGTTGGCGTCGCTTTCGTTGCTTGCGTGCAGTGACAAGAAGAACCACCTACAACTACTAATTGTAGGTGCCAAAAGTGGTACCCTCTCACGGATGCGGACCTGCCTACCCTCGAAGGTTTGCCCACCCTTGAACATGCAATTGTGAGGAACAAGTCCGGAACGGTAATTTTCAGGTGTGGCCCCACTGCTGAAAAGGAATAATTGCTGTGATTGATTTCTATTACGGCGATTAAACATGCTAAAGTGATGCTACGGAACAAGGGATTGAAGGCCACGCTATTGGACGAGCGAAAAATTTGACGGTTGCGGGACCACCTCACGGGAAAATAAATAGCTGTTCAACACCTGCATTTATTTAGGTTCAAATCCTTAGTGTTCCCTTTCGAGGTGCGCCACGCTTTCCACTTCCTATCTTAGTCGTGAGTCTGATGAATATTTGGCCCACACAATTACTCGCGAGGATCAGCTGATCTACAGAATAGCGTGCATTTTTCTATTTTGGATGCACACCCCTCATTACTCGTGAGGATCAGATGATGTATACAGAACAGCGTGTTTCGTTCTCCAGAAAAGTATCAAGGTATGTGTGGGCAGGTACCCGTTAACCGACCCAGACCGCCGCAGTTTCGAATGGAAAGCAAGGATGTGCGGCGCAATGTAACCGCGGCACAAGCTGAGATTTAGACAATGACGAATGTTACCTCATTTCATCCTGGCCTTTTAGGGTTTGTTGTACTGATGGATTCGTTTTTCGGTGTCCTTTTAGCTCTCCCACTTGTTGGACTGCATCCATGAAGGTGGTTCGAGAAGCCGTTCGTAATCCACGTCCATGTTGTCGGTAGCGAATTGTTCTAAAACCCAGCGAGAGAAGTGAAGTGATCCCAATCGATGAAGGTCTTAGGAATTCGTTTCTTGAAAGTTTCAGCTCTTTCTCCTCGCATCGAAAAGCGGAACCCTGCACGAAGGAGGCGTGGCCTGATTCCGTGCAGAAATTGGGAACTACAGCGGCATCGGCCAGGCAAAACCTTCTGTATACGATGTAATCGGGCTCGTTTCGGTCCACCAGATTTCCATGTCTCGCGTAGAGAGTAGGGCTTCTGGAACTGCGAGTTACCATGGATGGTATGGGTCGACATGATAAACTCAGACAGCCTTTCACCCTGCTCACCACTCTATCGTGACTTCCAATGCGAAGTTCTTCGAGCGTACCAGGATCCGATCCAAGCACTGAAGTCGCCGACGATGACCTTGAAGAAGGCACGGTCTTTCCTCGCAAAACTTCTCCGATTCTATACAAAATGTTTCGAGCTCATTCTCGTCGTAACTCGATGTTTGTGCCTAGTTGACGAAGGTTGACAAAGCCGGCATTGAATTATATCTCCTCGGTCGCAAGCATGAGATGAACTGGCTGTGCGTAAAGCCTCGCGCTAGCCTTAGGAATCGTCTCATCGCTCACGCCAGCAATTGAGGCTTGGCAGAGGATTTGCGGGGTCAACACTGAATTACTGTCTTTAATTTGGCACTATTGTGATTTTGTTTGGGACGATTGAAGGCAGTTGGCACGATAAATCGCTAAGACGAGTATCAGCTACCATGCGGCCGAGGAGGTGATTGCGCGCGCCCACTGAGTAATTCGTTACGGCAAAAGAAGGTGGCGAGCCCTAGTGCAAACGCAAGCATGCCGAGCAGAACGCGCGTTGGCACGTTCTCGGTCGGCAATGTTGTCAGCGTACGACGATCGGCGGAGGATCGGCTACGGATCGCGGGATCGCCGCTGCTGTCGCAAAGTAATGCACATTGCTCCGAGTCTGTCGGTTCTTTCGTGCCCTACTTAAGGACAGTAGCGTTTTCAATCAACACGCTCTCTAAACATTACCTGCGACTATGGGATTGATTCTGTCTTATGTTCTCCAGCCTGCTGATGGATTACAGAATAATGCTCATAACCGCACCCATTGTACGCGTTTGAAGAGCTGAACTAGAATGAACGCATGTCACGCACGTGATGTCACTAATTCCAAGCGCCACAACTACAAGGGAGGTCGTTCAGGGCGTGCCCCGCTTTTTCGAAACGGTTTAGTGCACTTTGTAGGGCCTTGCCCATGAACCGTAAAAGTGGGCTTCGTTTTTGCTGTGCGGCCCCTGGAATGCCAAAAAAGGAGCGAAAAGAAACCTATAGAAACTGATTGTTTTTGAGCCTCTACGAGCTGTAAACCGCTTGAAACTTTGACCAGTTGCTGAATGGAGGGACCCTATAAAGGTGCTATCGGAATCGAAGAGAAAAGTAGTTGGGGTATGGGGTCTTACTTGTGGCACGTAATCAAGCGTGAACGGCTTCATGGAATGGTTTCTTCAACGATCGGAGGAACGTTCAGCATCAACGATCGGATGGCCTAGTGGATAGCGTGAAGGATTCTCAAGCGGACAGTTGGGGTGGGGTTGATGGTTCAACTCCCCTCGGCGTGCGAGTTTTTGCATTTTTTATGTTTTGCTGTTTTCGCGTTCAAGATATTGTTCTGTTGCGTAAGTATGCATGCGATAACTGCCATTTATGGGCACATTTTAAATGGGAACACCCCATGAATCAGTGCTATTCAATTATTTACAAGTTTTACATACCATTAAGCAAGACCGTAATTGAAAGTTGACCTTTATAGGTCAGACCATGCCCGAATCACGAATATGGAACTTATTTGTAGCTACGGTGCCATTTATCGCTAATATGGAGTGACATGTTTCTCCCAATGAATGCGTTTGCTACACACAAGTAAGGGATGTGTAGCGCTACCCAGGCGCCAAATTACGTCGGCGCCGAACATAAGTGTGAAAATCATGATCGGGGCCATCGATTACCCCTGTAAACAATCTTTCGGCCAAAAAAATTTTTTCGACTTTTTTGGGTGTGTGCGTTGGGTTGTGCCCGACAGTCTTTCCATAGAAGTCTACAGTGCCTCGCCATAGGACCCCCTATTTTATTAATATCCAAAGATAAAAGTAACAATGCCGATGAAATTCATGCAAAGAGGAAGGAAAGGAGGCATTCCACCAGGTTTGCTGTCCTGCCCGCGCGGCCTGCTACGTCGTCGTTTCGTCATCGTCTTTACGAAGATGGGATACTTCGGTCACTACTGCCGACCAGATGGTCCACCAAAACCCAAGAAATCGAAAAAAATTTTTTGGCTGGAAGTCCGTCCATAAGGGTAATCGGTCCTGATTACGATTTTGACACTTATTTTCGAGGTCGACGCAATTTGGCGCCAGTATAGCGCTTAACGTCCCTCGTATGGGGGTACATAGACGTAACTTTCACTCCTTTTTTGGCATTCCAGGAGCCGCACAGCAAAAACGAAGCCCACTTTTACGGTTCATGGGCAAGGTCCTACAAAGTGCAATAAACCGTTTTGAAAAAGCGGGGCACGCCCTGAACGACCTTCCTGGTTACAGAGCAAACGATGTGGAGATAATACTGGTGACAGCATTCGTGTACTAAGGGTCCAAGTCCTTTTTGTTTGCTCAGGAACCGTCAGGGCCGAGATTAACTTAGAATCACCTCAGTTTAGACATCGACAGAAGATTCAGAACCCCTAGGACGCGCGATCACACCGTTGCAGACCAAACGAGTCTTCCTTCGCACATCTGGCCTTGCACTATATATACGGAAATCGAAACAGGGGCATCAAACATTAGGCTCATGTAAAGCATCTGGGAAATTCGCGAAGAATGGAGCGCACATGCGGCCGACCTAGTAAAAAAAAAGTATGAATGACTGCCTCGAAGAGCAAAAAAGCGCAACTGAGAGATCTGTTGCCGGATCCAGAAAGCGCGAATGGATCACCGCAACTAAAAGTCATAACTAGGATCGAACACGATGGGCTAGTGCGACTCGAGCTCTTAAATTGAAGTCCCTCGCAGAACACCAGTTGGTAGGCCGACAAATTTCGATGGAAGACGATTTCAAGACATTATTGGAAGGGATTATTAGAAGAACAGATGGCGGCAACATCCGAATGGTTCAGAGCCATCCACCCTTTACCGCCTTTTCAAGCCACTGCTTGTTAGGAATGCCAAACACAGTGGGTCGGGTTTCGATCTGCTTTAGGGAATAAATTCTGCGTAGAATGTCATCCCCATACAGATGCGCTTGACTCGCCTTCATCCGCCAGGGATACGGCTTCCTGAAGCACCCAGTTACAATTATCATCAATGTCCCAAATGGGTAATTTTCAAACCCAAATTTCATCGTGTGCTGGGACCGCGACTCCTTATGGAACTTACTTACCACCGATTTCCCCGAAAGTTTGCCTCTTTGAGCGTCGGAAATCGTGGACACGTCTACGAAGCTATGTAATTAGAACAACAAGTTTTGTAGCGCCAGATGAACTCAGAGTTCCGTTGAGGTCACAACACGACCCTGCTCAGCGACCAAACAGAACCTCAATGGCATCGCACCAAATTATATGGCTACTTTGCTCCTGAATACGCGGCAGAGAACGAGAAATTGCACGAGAACGCATAAACTTCACGCCCAGGGCTTGAAAGCAGAGCGTATGAGGTAGTCGTTCGGATAAGCCACTTTAGTTGAAACACTCGCTGTATTATTGGGTCATCTCATTCAATCACGTGGGGACATGTAGGAGAGTACAGGAAGGCAAAGCAGTTGGGGCTGTGAACTTCAGCTGTCAAATCGAGTGTCATAAATGGAACATCAAATTTAATCTGTGCTGGAACAGTAATTGCCTGAAATGGTGTGCTCGAGGGGGAAGTGGAAGATTTGGTTCAGAAATCCAGACAAGGAAGAACGAAAAGAAGATGTGGCCGAGGAGGGCCCCGATGTTAATCCTGCACAAGAAAAGCGGTTGGTCAGAGCGAGGGCTTACACTTTCTTCTGCTACTGTTGGCCAAGTTGTGCCAGAATAACTGTGAGTGGTCTGGAGGATGTATGTTTCGGTGCTTTCTTTTGTTGCGGAGACACATCAGGCACTCGCCGCGAGTCATTGTATAGGCCAAATCGCATTCAGTTAGCCACTGCGATTCCGAATGAAAGCAGAATGCGTGTCGCGTCCCACGTTCCCATTGATCACGTCTGAGACTTCTGTCGCTTTATCCTTCTACGTCGTTAACAAAATGATTCTTCCTGAAGAGCGAGAGCTTGTTTACGCCAGACGGTGGTATCACTCGATTGCGAAAAAAGTTCCTGCGCGGGTTTTCTTCAAGTAATGGGCTTCCGTGGAGAAATTTCGTAGTGATTGGAGGGGAACGTTCGAGGCAGTTCTTCACCTAGTTGCGGTTTACAAGCCTCATTCCGGTGAAACCTGTGAACTCTGTGAAGCTGGAGCGAGCTCGTCAAGGCAATCATGGTAGAACGTCAACTTCGGGAGTAGGCTGTCTTAGATGGGTGGCGACGGGAAGTAGCGAAATGCAAAATAAATAACCCCCCGCGCTCGAACAGCGCCGGGAATATCCTAACCTTTCTGCTCTTATTTTGTTTCGCTGAGTTTCTTGTGATTAACCGAAGTTTTGGACGCTGAATAGGTTGAAAACTATGCATGCTCGAATTTTCCTCGGCTAATTCAACTGGGAAAATTCTCATGGGGGTTCGCCCCGCGAGTGGCAATTCATAACAATCGCGTGGTTGTCATCGATGGATAGAGCGGTTCTCGTTCTGCCCTGGGCCTGAGCGCTTGCATACCGACGCTATAGCGCCCTGAAAATTCGAAACAAGCTGCGCTCTTAATTAATTTCATATGTTAATTTTTGATGCAGATCCATTGACATTTCCCTTTGATACATAGTGGCAGGGCCGTCGGAATAAGAAAAAATTTAAGAGATAGGAACCGTGCTGGTGAAAGAAGAGGAACCTTCAAATTCAGAAAAAAAAAGCTGGAAAAAGTGGTAGGGAAGTGGGAAAATCTAACTATAAGAAAGTAGTAGGATGGGGAAGGGGATCTCACTTCCTTCGCAGTCTTTTCCGCTTCAATATGTGGTATATGCCCCTTCCACCCGCTCGACAGCAGCTCGATCGTATCAGAGGAGCGAAGTAGGGAGGGGGTCGCATCAACCTTTGGTGGTGGGAGGGTCGTACGCAATTGACCAAAATCCCTCTAATTTATGTCCTCGAAGAGCTCAGGGTATAACTTGTGATAGCGTGCTCCAATCAGGGCACATTATGGTTGGGACTCCCCAACAGGGGATCGCATTTGGTCGCTGGGAGAGGGGGGGGGGAACGTAGTTGGGCGCGAAAAATTTTTGTTAGTTGGCTTTTTCCTGTAATCAGGGTATTTGTAATGGAGGCTCTCGTACTTGCTTGTTACTGTTGCCCAAGTGGGAGAGGGGGAGTCGCATTCCCCTTCAAACCTCGCGACAGAGGTTGCTGATTAAGGTTCTTTGAGAGCGGATGCTGCTTTTCGTGGTTTTTCCCGTTCCATTGTCTATATACCCCCATCATTCGCCCTTCCACCTGCTCCCCATCCTTTTTGCTCGAGCTGAATTTTGCAACAACAGTAGTGAGGAACAATTCTCGGAAAATTCCGGAAAAAGTGGAAAGAAGTTGGGGAAAATCTAAGAATGGGAAATGGTGGAGAGAGGAGGGGGTCGTATTTCCCTCGCAGTCTTTGTTTTTTTTTTTTTCACATGTGTACATGTGCTATTTAGCCCCCCCACCCCCCAGCTCGACAGCTATGTGAGGGGGTCGCACCACTCCCCTGAAAAAAGGGGGTTGTACGGACCCGACCAAAATCCCCAACCATGATGTGCCCTGGCTCCAATGGCGACAAGCAGCTGAAAAAACCACAGTCCCTTGGAGCTCGAACTGTTATTTCATTCTGTTTCCATTTTCCGTTCAGTAAAAGGAAAGACAGTCACATTGGCACCCATCTGGGAAGGTCTATCGTCAACATTTTGCTCGACTGTTCTACTTGAGTTACCCACAGTGTTATTGCCTACCTGATTCATGGATAACGGTACAGGTTCCTCAATGGAATGCCATTAATTGCATTGGAAGCTGGTACTCAGTAGGAATATGGGTCAACAAGCCCACTAGACAAACGCCGACAATCCAGAACGTCTACCCTCCTCCTTTTCAGTTGGCTGTTTTTGCCCGTGTTCGCATGCAAAATAAATTGCGCAACCACCTGTTCCCTTGAGAACTGTGCATCATAGCCCGGACGGACCGGTCAGGCGGCATGTACACCAATTATAACTGCACACCCTCGCGAGGAAAAAGATGCATGTCATACAATCTCTTGGCAAGGGAAAAACTAGTAGCGAGTCTATTGCAAGCTGTCCTTCCTATGATTTATTGTAGGATTGAACCAAAGAGAACCAAAGAGGTGTTCTAGTCGATATCCTTCAACGAAAAGAAAAAAAGGCGGAGTTTGAGGGTGGAGGGGCATTTTGCACTTCCGCTGCTTCACTAGTTCCGTTTTACAAGTCTCATCTTGGTGAAACCCGTGAACTGTTGTGAAGATTTACAAGAGTTGACAAGTGATGTTCACAAACTTTAGCTTGTATTATTTCATGGCCTCACAGGATATCACAGGTCTTCACGTGATGGTTTGACACGTTGATGGGAAGTAGCACGGGTGCAAAATCAGGGTACAGCATCGTTGTGTGAAACACATGGGGTGTCGTACTTTTCCGCTGGAGGGGGTCGTATTTGGTCGTTGTTGGGAGAGGAGGGGGTCATATGTGACTTTGACGAAAATTTGCCGCGTTGGGGAAAATTTCCCCTGGCTCTTCACTTCTTAATGTCTTCCTGTGTTATGTGCTTATCCAGCCACGGCCCCCTCCCCAGGCTCGACAACAAATTTTCTGGGGATAAGCAAGAAAATCCCGGAAAAATCTGGAAAGTGGTAAAAAGACCCGGGGGAAATTCTAAGAGAATTTTCCCGTTCCATATGGCTACATACGCTCCACCCCCCCCCGCGCTTCGGGCCCCCAGGGCACATCGTGTTGGGAACCCGCCGGATAGGGGGGTCTTATTGTGGATCATTGTCGTGGGGGGCGTATTTGTCATTTGGATTGGCGGTTTTGACTTTTGGTGATTTTCTGTTACTATATGCCCCCTCCCTACGCTCCGGCTCGACGCTCGGATTCGATGAGGAAAGGACAGAGGAGGGCTGGCGGAGGGGAGGGATCGTACCAATCGTACGAAAAGGGGGGGAGGGCGTATTAGAGTCGACAAACACAATCCGCCTACCAAATGAGTGGGCCCTGTGTAAAAGCCCCTCCCCACTGTTGCCGGACTGCGCTGCAATGAAACTATGTAGTTCCTCAGAGGTTATACACAGTCCACAAATCGTTACAAGGACAATTTTCTGCAAAAGTAGCTCGGGGTACCAGGCGACAGCGCGACTATGCTACCCCATATCTGCTATCTGCTTGTCTGTGTCATCTCTGTGAAGAAGGAAAGTGACGCACACTTCCGTTCTACTCCTTTGAAACAAGGCACATCATCGTGTTATTTGACGTTTCTGCCAAAGACGATCCCCTACCACCTCCCCCTCCATCATAGCTTCCTCCCTCCCAATGGTATTCCATCGAGCAACCTGGGGAAGGGCGGACAAGGAGAGTGGTGTAGACATCCCCGGTCTACCAGAACCAGTTTTACCATGCCGCTGACCAAAACCCTGTAAAATGAAAAGAATGAGTAGTAGTAAGGGAACAAACAAAAGTTGGGAAACCTGCCGTAAAGGACCCTTTTTACCAATGGCCCAATGCCACCCTCCAAGGTTTTTGGAAACCAGTGACAAGACAGAAAAGAGCATTATCTGACATAGTCGCGCGGATGCCTGGCACTACGAACTACCTTCGCTCTCCCCCTCTTCTTCGGTTTTGGCCCCTTCAGGACAAGTCCTGCCGCTCGGGGTGATTTCCGAAAAATTCGACGTTCCCCTAATTCCCTCCTCTGATACGAACTCCCTCCCCCATCTTATCTACCATTTCCTGGACTTTCCCACCTTACTACAATCTTTTATAGTTTTCAGGAATTTCTTAATTTCCCGGGGACCTTCTATTAGTTTTCCCCGAAATTCTGCTGACGAGATGGTTTGTAGAACATATGAAACGAGAAAACCACGAAAATGTCAACAACCGGGAGGAATTTTTTCCCAACGCTGCAGGTTCTCCTCATAAGCAAATACAACCCCCACTCTCCCCAGCGACAAAATGCCACTCCCCCCCCACCGCTGGGGATTCTAGAACGTGCAACGTGGTCTGATCCCTCTATTGGCACTCCATCATTCGCTCCAGTGCAATCCACCTCCTCTCGCCCCAACAAAGGTCGCTTGTGGGCACATAATTGGTTGGGGATTTTGGTCTAGTCCTTACGACCCCCCTTTTTTGGGAAGAGGGGATTGGTACGACCAGAGGAAGGAGGGGGAGCTGAATTAGCAACGTAAAAGCTGATGAGGGACATACGTACCCCCTCTCCTTACCATTTTCCGATTTTCCTGCCTTTTTTCCGAAATGTCCCCGAAAATCATGGGTGGGCAGAGAGGGGTATGTAGTACGCATGAAGCAGGATGAAATAGGAAAAACCACGAAAAGTCAGCAACCTCTACCAGACGGTCGGAGGGAAATACGATCCCCCCTCCTAATAGCGAGCAAATAGGCCTCTCCTTTACAACGTCCCTGAAATAAGAAAAATCAACCATTAGAAAAAATTTCTCAGCCAAATACGACCTCCCCCTATCCCAGCGACCAAATAGACCCCCCTCCTGTTGGGGATTCCCCAGCAACGATGTGGCCTGCTGTTCTTTATTTAGTCACTGTGATTTCCACGCTACGTCTTGTTGATTAGGTTCCCTCTCAACAAACGGAATACGTTCCTAGCCCCCTTCTAGAGAATATCCTCGGGCTGAGGGGCTGCCGTCCTAGCTCATGTCAATGCTCATCTTCCTGGCGTCCATTAATTGTTGGACATCACGACAAGGCCTTGTCTCATGCCATCTTTGACTGCAATCTTGAGATTGCTTCCCAACAGGAATCCGTCAATGTCTGCCTTCTCATATAATACCCTCCCAACAGATTGAATCCAATCGCAGTTGAAAAAGCTGATATTGGGCAAACAGGATTTGTACGTTCTTTAGCGTTGGAGGATTCTGCGAATAAAGAACGTCTGTTAGGAGGGAGGAGGCCTTGTAACTCCTTTTACTACAGGGGAAAATTTTCAAGTCCTTTAAAGTCTTGTGAAGAGATGAGCTGGTACCCAATTCCATTCGGACACCATTTTTTCAGCTCCTTCCTGTGGAACTGACTGCTGCAGTCTTCCAAGATAAGCTTGTTGGTCAAGGAGATGAGGATTTTCGGCGTGTTCGGTTCCGGTAGTTCGGTGATGGAAGGGAGATACAGGCCATTGCACCCCTCATACTCTGATTCTGTCGACCTCTTGGGTAAGCCTGAAGAAAGCGCATCGCAGCCACACATGGTGAAGCTTCTCATCCCTTGCTGATTGATGACGCACGCTCTTCTAGATGAGAGACACGTCGACGGGCAAGCAGCAAAAGTCGCTAGAGGCCCTGCTCGTTAACTTGTCGCGGAGATACTTAGCCTTGGGTTTTGTCGTTAGGGAGAGACGCAGGCTTGGGCAAATTAATTTTTTGAGACTGGAAATCTGCCGCGAAATGATATTTGGCGGCGCTTAGGGAGTGCAGATTAGGATAAGGGGTTTGGAAAACTGACAAATAGTTTCTACAAAATTTGAACGGTACCACTTCGTGACTTCACTTGATTTCGTGAATATCTCCCTACTTAACGGCTTGAGACGACAACGGGAAGCTTCGAAAGTGCAGAATGCCCCCTCGTTGCTGAACAGCGTCCGATATTCTATCAGCGAATAAGAGGTATCAGTTCTCATAAACGTTTATAATGAAATGTCTGCCCTTTCCAAGGACTTCATGAGGCCCTAGTAACCTTGCTGAGGGGGTGGGGGACATTTGAAGGACACTTGTGCAAAACTTGGATTAACGTCATTTGATTAGAAATACCGTACTTGTGACAAGTTCACACCACCTCCCCCCCCCCCCCCTCTACCCAGAGCCACAGCGGTCTAGCGCTGTCTTTCTTCCTTATGTCACCCACTTTGGTTGACTACCTTCGCGCTTAGTTTTTATGGTCTCCTTTTCAAGATCGAGTGAGTAAACACTCGATATCCTTCCTATTGAGGGCACTCTTTTTCCGCAAAGGATCAAAAAATCCCAACCGGCCACTTTGGAGTGATGAAAGTATGAAGGACAAAGCATATGCCTCCGGATGCGCCATAGTTTTCCCTGTCCATTCGGCAGCATAATGACTTTTGAATGGTATTTGTCCTAGACAACGAATTGCGGACCCAAGCTCAAGTCATTTTATCCTACCATATAAGACAGTCTTGAATAAACCGACCCGGTGAAAGCTGGTCCGAGATCCGAGCCCTCGATCATGCGCGTTAAAATCAGCATCACTTGTCATTACACGACCTTCACCTCAAAAAGAATATTCGGGGCAGTTCGACTCGGTGTGGGCACCAAATGGTTCCCAGTGAAGCCTTCACAGGTCATTTGCGAAGACCTGTAAATTCCTGTAACCAAAGTAACTCACTTGTACAGTTTCTTAGTTTCGTTAGAGTTTGCAGGTTTCATCGCAATGAAACTTGTTAGTTACCGTGAACTATCAGAAGCTAGCAAAAGTGCAAAAAGCCCCTCCTAAGCCAAACAGCGTCGAATATTCCATGAGAATGTGGCTTTACTAAATAGCTTTATATTCTTTCTTTTATCAACGGCAATTTCTTTGGAATCCATTACAGGCAGTTCCTTTCAGCGCAGTAACTAGAAAACCAGAAATCTACGTCTCACTGCTAAGAATATACCTTGTAGAAGCAAACTCATGTAGATTTCTGGTTTTCTCAGTTTTATGTTTTACCCGAACTCCTTGGCACTATTGATTCTGAGAGTTCACCTAAGAGTGCAGCGTTGGCATGGGTGAAACAGAGTCAGCACCAGGGCACGCCATCCTTGTGATAATCACAACAGGGGGGGGGGTCGTAATTGACCGCGAGGGAGGGAGGTCGTATTTGGTCTGAGAAAAAATTTTTTGATAGTTGATTTCTCTTGTTTCACGGACGCTATAAAGGGGAGGAGGTCGTGTTTGCTCGTTGTTGGGAGGGAGGAGGTGATATTTCCCTTCTGACCCACTGAAAGAGGTTGCTGACTTCCCCCCCCCCCTAGTTGGCGGCACTGCCAAAGATTTATACAACTACTATTTCCGATAGTTGGAAAATAGTAGTTATTCCTGACGACCTCCTCCCCACCCCCCCCCGCTCGACAGCAAAATTTTGGGGAAAAACTAGAAATTTTTCGGGAAATGCCGGAAAAACTGGAAAAAGTGGTAGGAAGTTGGGAAAATCTAGGAAAGTGGTAGGTAGGATGGGGAGGGGGGGAGGGTCACTTAGAGGATGGAATTAGGGGGGGTCACATTTCGCAGGAATTTACCACATGCGATGGCATGCCTTGGTCAGCATCCCTCCAAATTTCCTTCATCAGTTATGACCTCTTTTCCCATCCTATTTGGTGGCCAAGCGGGGGAGGGGAAGAGAGGAGGGAGTATAGAGCGTGAAAATGTGAAATGAGAAAATCAGCATGCCCAAAAAAGTTTTCTTAAGGGGCGGAAAATTACCCTAATTTAGCTGCGTATAGCTTAGAACAGTTACGGAATGAGGCCAACCCCGTTGTTTCACCCGGGGCAACTTTTTGCCCAAATTAGATCACGTCAATTATGCTTTAAAGTCAACACTCTTCAAGTTTATGCGAAGTTTCTCTGTAGACTCACTCAATCCTTGGAATTTGTCCTCGCTACCTGCTCGTCACGCCCCGAACCAGCCACTCCTCAGCGAGGGCGTGGCCCGACCTGCTGGCTGGATGGTATCTATAAAAGGGGTGGGTGCTGAGGAAAATTTGGCGTTCTGCTATGTTTGAGGAGAAGCTCGTCGTTGGCGTGGCATCGGCCTGCTCCACTCTTGCCGTCGTCGTTGTCCTGGTTGTCGTGCCATCGCTTTACAATACTATCAATGAAATTCACGACCAAGTACTTGATGGAGTGTCAGTATTCCGTGTGGAGACCGATTCTGCCTGGACTGAAATGATGGATATTCAAATTGCCGTCTCTCCACCTTCGAAGCCTCGCACGAATCCCTTCAACTCGATATTCCGTCAGAAAAGGCAAGACTTTTCTGGACTTCCAGCTTGGTGCCAGTGTGTACCACCAAAACCAGTCTGTCCACCTGGGCCTCCTGGACCTCCTGGCCAGCCTGGACAACCTGGTATGTACAGTTTTCTCAGCTTTTATCGCCTTCCATTTCGCTTGAATGAAAGTTTTAACTGTGTTTTCAAGGCCCTTCCATCATGAGAAATTATTTCCAGGAAATCCCGGACCTCGAGGACCTCCAGGTGAGGACAATACTTCCACCTATGCGCCACTCACTTGTCCACCGATGGATACCAAATGCATACAGTGTCCAGCAGGACCCGCTGGACCTCCAGGACCTGAAGGACCAGCCGGAAAAGCCGGACCAGACGGAGAGCGTGGAGGACCAGGACCGCGCGGAAAAGATGGGCAGCCAGGCCCAGCCGGACCACCTGGAGACGCTGGAAGCCCCGGAAAACCAGGACCAGATGGACAGCCTGGTCCTCCTGGAAAAGATGGTACCAAAGGCCGTGGACAGCCTGGACCACCGGGACCAGGTGGAAACGCTGGACCTCCCGGAAAAGCTGGACCATCCGGTCAGCCAGGAAAGGATGGAGGGCCGGGACCCAAGGGACCTCCGGGGCAGCCAGGAGCCCCAGGAGAAGCAGGAAAGGACGGGCAGCCAGGTGCACCCGGAGGACCTGGCCTTCCTGGAAACGATGCCGCCTACTGTCCATGCCCTCCTCGTTCGGCTGTGTTCGTTTCTCGATTCACTCAGTAAGAAGGCAATCAATTTTGCGAGCGACAGAGTTTCTTATGGTAAATGCAATACTTGATTTTTTTACAGAATAAATAGATTTTTGGCAATTTTGTGTTTTCACTCAGGAAGCTTGTTACTCTCATTTTTCACTCGATTGCTTTAACTCTGGCACTTTTTGACTCGGGACGTCACAACGAAGACTTCCATGACGCGGCGTGGGTACGTATTTTCAGGCTATTTATTGAATTTTCTTCCCTTCCGGATTGTTCTCGGCGCAAATTCTGAATGCCTAATCGGACACAAATGGGCCGAGAACCGCTCTAAGTCCGTCTTCCTAGGTGACGTGGCTTCGGAGCTTCCAAGAAATCCACGGGATAGAGAGAACTGGCTGATTCGTCCCCTGCGTCATCTTCTTCCCGGGGAGTACCGCGTGGTCCCTCAGTGGGACTACTTCTTTCAACGGGCCCATCTTTTCCTGGCATCTGCGTTGCCTACTGGCCGCCTACTAATGCGCCGTCGTGCGATCGAGACCGGCTTGCTAAGTCGTCGCTGGTTCCAGAGTTTTTCGGGACTCTGGACTTGCCTGACCGAAAATGGGTCCGCACTAGTTCATCTTCCAGCCTTAAAAGCCTGTTAATGGCAGCTCCAAGTTTTCGCCAGTCAACTGCTAGTAATCCTCTCCGTTTGTGGCCCATTCCGAGTGTTTCCGCTATGGGCCCGGAATAGCCTCACCACTTTCACAGCTGGTTGTCTGGTCTCTCACTTATTCTGATTACTCAGATATTCCTGTCATCTTCCAGGAATTAGCTATGCCTTCCAAGGGTGCGCTAAACAGAGTTACAATATCTGACTGGATCTTTAGACTGGCGCCAGAGAGTGTTAGATATATTTTGTCGGCTTAATATTGTAAATATGGACTCCGCCAGAAGTCAGGACAGTTTGAAGTGAAAATCTGTTCCATCAACAAAGCAACTGGATGAACCGTCTTCTTCATCGTGTCTATTCCTATTATTTTACTCAACGGCAGGGGAATCCTTAGCGATATTTCAATATCATTTACCAAGGAGAGTCAGGGATGCTTATATTTTTAAAAGCATAAAAATCTAAGATACGGTTTTTCAACTTCTGTTACTTTACCCAAGCTTACTAGTTCCACCATTTCCTAACAGTAAGAGTTCTGCTCAAAATGTAGCATCGCGCTCGGTGAAATGTGATTAAGAACAACTCGCCTCTCGGGGGAGTTGAGAGGTCAGGGACCGAGGCGAGGAGAGACGATGAACCGTTTCACCGATGTGCAATTTTTCTAAGGAAAGGCGGTGAGTCTTTATGAAATTTTCGGGATAAGTTGCATGGGACAGGCAGACAGCGTTTACTTGTCCGAACTCTCGACGAAGCTGCGGGAGAAGCCAATGGCAAAGCGTACGATGTGCGCAGTATTCCGGCACTAGGATCGCACGCTCCACTGAACGTAAGACAGCGCGATATCTCCGTCTCTGCTCTGTGCCTCCTCTCCGTCAACTAGTTAGAAAGCGTGTTCTACCTCCAAACGCAGAAGTTGATACACAGCTGTAGAAGCCGTAGGAGCTAACGTACCCAAGTAATATGGGGAGAATCCCATCAGGAGGGATTTCGTACTTGGCGTACATGGCCTGATGGGAGGGAGGAGGTTTTATTACTCTGGCCGACGAAGTTTTCTGACATTTATTGGTTATATCCGGTATGCAACTTGTGCTATAAAGTCTCCTAATTTCCTTGGCAGCGCAGAGGTTTTTGTTAAGAGAGAAAAATTGAAAAAGTTGTTGGAAATTTGCTAAGATTGGAAGGACTCGGGTGGATGGTGAGTGGTGATGGGTAGAGGGGGTCATACCCAAACGGGTTTCGGGAGGTCGTACGTGACAGTCGCTGCTTAGTCACTCATCCAGGGGGGTGTGCCGAACCGTACCTTGTGGGGACACTCCTTTCGTCGCGCCAGACAATATTCATCATAGTCTATACATATAGAAGGATAAAAGGAATAAATGGAAAAGTCTTCGCAATTGAACGATCGTGTTTTTTAGGGATGGCGGAAAGCCATGTCTACTCCCATTCAGAAATCGTAGTGGCTATATTGGATGCGAACTGGCCTGTCGTCACTAAGCGGCGGCCCAGCGCCGAGTACAAGCAGGTAATTATCCTCCGAATCTGGTATCCAAGGAATGTTACGGTCACACGAGAGGTAAATGCTCTGCTGAGCTTCGATGGAATCTGACCCGGTCGCACATCAAAGCCGGCGCCGCACGCTGAACGCGGGTCGTAACATGCCTTACCACTAAACTGAATCGCCTCTTCTGTCATATGGCGAGAGCGAGATGAAGGCTTCGGAACACCCCAAGGTTCTAGAATAAGCGACCGATGCTTCTGCTATTCTGTTTTAACAGGAGTCAGGCTGCTGGCGGCAGTTAAAACGCGGGAGTTGGACTTGCCAGAGGGGGTGGGTGGGCCGGCAATCGGAGGGGGAAGGTATAGGGAGGACGATCCAAAAGCATCGCTGTGATGTCTCTCTGAACGCGGTTTGTTGTGCCATGGGAGATCATAAGGACCAAACTCGGCAAGTATTGCGCGTGGCTCCAACCAAGCTGTGACACAGCGGGGGGGGGGGGGAGGGTGAGGGGAGGGGGTGCAAGCAGACGGTCACAGTACGTACTGCCTCTCCACCATCAGCGTTATGAGAACAGCGGTTCTGAAGGACGATTGACTGACTGTTGTTATCATAGCAGCAGATCGGCTGGATCTCGTACCCGAGCAGCGGAACGGAATCAAAAAACGGTCGAGAAGTTCTGGGACACCCTAATATTCAGCGTCCCACAAGCACTCACGGCTTACGTGATTCAGTGCTTTGCTGATGTAATAGAAGCTTTCGTCGCCTTCCCATTGAAGTTTTCGGAAGGCTTTCAAGTGCTCGATTTGTCCCTGAAAGGCTACTCAAAGTCACTTCAGAGACCGTGACCAAAACTCAAGTGGCCCATTTGTACGACGATCAAGGTGACGAATAAAACGGTGGCATGAATGGGCAATCGGCTAGTCAACACCAGTCAACCCGCAAGATTTACCCTGCGATCAATTAGTGGCGCGCGTTTGTCATAAACCGGGTCCAAGTGTTATTAGGGTGTGGGTGCGACGACGGTCCCTAAATGGGAGATGATGGGCTCATATACCTCATACCGGTTTTCGTTCACTTCTAAGGTGTCGAAATGACAGTGTTTTTCACATGTTGAAACATTCTCAGGAAGTGGCAGGAGTTCGTTAATGGAAAGTGCTGACTATTGAGTGAAAATCATTTGGGACGGGTAGAGTGTCTGAAAAGGATAGACTTCGAAGAGAGTGCCCTAAGAGGATCGCTCGCCGCCAACGTGTGGCGCCCCCCCTCATTCCAGAGAAACCTTTCAGGAACCCGAACTCAGTAAGTCAATTTTCGAGCGAACGACGACTTCACCAACTCAATGGGGTCACTATGAAGGTTTGAAAGAGAATATGTTGGCCGGAGAAAGCTTGTCTTGCTGCTCCTTGAAATTAGTGGGAAATTTTAGGAGTTGAAGAAACATGTTGGTGGAAAGCGGTGGGCGGTAGTTGGGTTGCTAAGGGGGATCGCACCGCAAGAGGAAGTTAGGAGGTGTTGACAGGACCATTGAAGAACCTATTCTGGAGAAAAGTCGAGACGCACCACAAATGTTGCCGACGACGACCTGGTATCTCTGCGGAAGTATTCTAAGTTTCTGCAAACGAGCGTGTCATTGAATTGTGAGAGCTTTCGGAAGTCAAGATCCCCCTCCCAAGTCAAAATACTCGTCGAAAATTCCAGACAGGGTACAGCACTCGTAGATGTGAAATGGTGCGACACCGCGCCTACGGACCAGCCCCCTCTCGACTGGACGTCCGTAAGACCTCTCCTTCTTCTTCCTCAAGCATTTACCTACAACAATTCCACATTTTCCAGCTTTTCCACTCGAATATTTTCCGTCGAGAGGAGGGGAAAGGGGTGACAGGAAAAATATGAAACAGGAAAAATCATGAAAAATCAGCAACGGGGAAAATTTTTTTCCAACGCGCTAAATTTCTCTCGGGCCACTAACGACGCCCCCCTCTCCCAAACAAACGAACTGACCACGACTGCCAGCCCCCTCCCCCCTCAGCGGAAAAGTACGACCCCTATGTGCTTCACACAATGACGGTGTACCTTAATTCCATAATATGGGACAACGTGGAGCCACTTCTTTGCGACTGACGAGACCAACGCCTACTTTTTCTCTGAGAAGCATGTCGCTTGTCGTGCCACTGTCTCCTTTGCTATCGGCGCCGGGAAACCGGAAATTTCTCGAAGATAGGCAGTTTTTTTGGCTAGCCATTGGAAAGGAATGGGGATCTCTCGATAATACTGCTGTGCCTCTCGAGGTGTTCAGGAGGAATATTTATTTAGTGGCCTAACGTTTCGACATAGTCATCTTCTTCAGAGGTGACAACTCCATCGCAAATCCGCAGTTACATGCGGATGTTAGTCAGTAGCAAATGCTCAGGAATGAGGATCGTTTTTTCAATACCCTGGAAGGAGAAGGTCACCTGTAGACAGGGTACAGCATCGTGAAATGATGGTGTCAGTAGACCCCCCCACCTAAGAGAAGGTCTCGGTGCGATCCCTCCCCCCTCCCTCCCCCAACACTTACCTACCACTTCCACTTTCCTACACGGTCCCGGCTTCCTACCAGTTTTGTCAAAACTTCCCACATTTTCCAGCTTTTCACCCAAAAAATTTCCGTCGAGCGGGGTGGAGGGGGACATATAGCCAATGTGAAAAAGAAAGAGCCGCGAAAGTCAGCAACCGGGAAAGCGCGGCAAAATTCTCTCAAAGGCACCTACGACCCTCCTCTCTCAACAACGACCAAATACGACCTCCCCCAATCCCCAGCGGCCAAGTTCGACCCCATGTGTTTCAGGAACGATGCTGTACCCTGCCCGTAATAAATCCGAGCAGATCTGAGTGTCAGCAAGAGTTGAGGAGTATTCCAGACCGATGAAGCATGAAGCGGCAAGAATCAACAAACGGAAAAATTTTCGCAGGCCAAGTACGACCTCCTCCCTGCAGACACCAAATACGACCCCCTAAGGATTTTCCAGTGCACGGCATGCCCTCTTCGAAAAATCTTAGGAACTAGCCGCATTTCATCCAACATCAGCTAGTCTGATGGTGATAGTGATCAGCCGTAGGATTAGCATGAAATACGATTTGATGGCAGCGGTCATTGCAACGCCTGATGTAGGAGGCCCTATCAAGCTGCAACACACCGTCCCGAACGCCCACTGCGCTCGCCCGCCCGCAAGTGGACCTGATGCTTGTATTGCTTCATCTGTTGAGCAGAAATATGAAGCGAAGGAATTGATACGAAGCGGCCGCGGTACTGCGTGCATATATGAGTATACGTGCAGCCGTATCTACCGTAGCGGTTACTTGGAACCATGCCTACAGGAAACCCGTCCGAAAATGCTTTCCGGGTCATGAAGAACGAAGGCTTTTCTTCGCAGGTTTTCTACCGCTTCACTTCATTTTTCGCCGACCTCCTACTACCTACTAGCATTTTACCCGAGTAGCAAATTATCGTGCCAGATGCCTTCGGAGGCAGGATGTCTCCACTTTTTCAGAAGCCAGGTTTCACCGTAAATTTCATTTCCCTTTGTTTCGTTCACTCCTGACTGCTGTCCGCATGTGACGATTTAATATTTTTTTTTCAACACGCGACAGGTATTCGCCCCTCTATAAGCGCGAACAACTCCTCCAGCAGTGACTTCACCCTCACGAAAAGCCCAAGCATCAGACGGAAGCTCCATCATCGCCGTCAGCAGCTGGCCTCCGCGGTTCACTTGTACGGGCCACTTCACTATGAAAATGCAACCACGATCTTGAAATGGAAGTAGAATGCGTGCCCTACCCTGAAAAGGGATTGTTTAACAGCGGAATTCTTAAACCTATAATTACAACTGAGGCGGAGGTGGTGTAGTGACAAGTGGCGCGCTTTCCACTTGTGCGATCCTGGGTTCAAATCCCGGGTCGACTCCCGCCCAGGCCAACCAAGCCTTCTACCCTCCGGGACGGTAAATTGGTACCAGATTCGTCTGGGAGGATAAAACACTGACTTGTACATCGGCTGGCCACCGCAAGTCATTGTATAGGCCACATTCAATAAGCCACTACGATTCTGAATGGAAGTAGAATGCGTGCCGCATCCCACAAAGGGATTGATCAACGGCGAAGACTTTATCCTTTATCTTCTAATTACAACTATGACTGCTATACTATCGATGGTTTGCCTCTAAAGTTGGTGTTGCCTGAAGAGCCACTTTGAAAGAGCGAATCGGATTTTACTTCGAAGGCAATGGACGGGTCATGACGATTCACACGTAGTCTACATACATGACCTGAGTATCGAATTTGGACTTATTTTTTTGCCCATTCAATTGAACAGAAAATCCTGCGCTACCAACTGCACGTTTTTTTGATACGACCTTTAATCTTGAAATGTGATATGAGTCATCGAAATAACTCCAGCTGTAATTGATGACCTTGGCCCATTTCATGGGCAATTTGCTATTCAATTTTTCTTGAAACTCAGGGTCCAGAGAAGAATCGAGGAAACTAGTTACTCCTGTTTTGAAATGGTCGTGATTACCAAACTGCTGCTCTTGTATATGTTATTGTAGGGCTCAGAGCACACGATAATCGGAAGGGGGCCTGGCTCCACGGAGTGCTGCCCCTGCAGTTAGTGCTCTCCAGCCTAGCTTTTGGATTTCTCCTCGAGTCATCTTTGTTACGTACATGTGGGCGAGCACTGCTGAGGAGAATATAGATATCATGGGGAAATGGGGGAATCGGTTCTTCTCTGGACCCTAAGTTTTGCGAGAATTGGAGGCAAATTGCCCATGAAATGGGCCAAGGTCATCAATTGCAGCCGGAATTTCGTTGACTCTTATCACATTTCGAGCAATGAATATCATATCCAAAAAATGTACTGTCGATGGTGCGGGGACTTTTTGGTAAACCTAACAAAAAAAATTATTCTGTGGATGATGCGTACTTTATGCCGCTGCAGTAATGTCGGTTTAAAGGGGTAAGGGTAGGGTACTCGACAACAAATCTCTCCGCAACACTGAAGACCCTCCTTTTGGAGTGAACTGAACTGCTTTTAGCTTTCTTCAGTGCCCCTACACTTTGAAAAAATCACGGATTCTTGCATGCACTGTTTAGCTTTCGTTCTCCATGACCATTTTGTCTGTCAAACCTTTCCTTGTGGGATAGGAAACGCTGATTCGGTGATGGTGACACCCAGAGGGCTGTCCGAGTTGACGAGATTGTGTGAAATCCTCTCAGAAATCAAAAATGATCCTCAGAGCTCAAGAAGAGAAAGGTAGCCTGCGTGGTTCTTTGGCTGCGCCTAGGTGCAGGGGGCCAATGAAAAAAGATACAGCCAAGGTGTTAAATCACTTTATTGGGCTTACGTTTCGGCTAGTCGCCTTCGTCAGAGCCTGGAAGTTGAAGATCAGTGATTCAATCCTCATCATTTCAAACTTAGAAATAGTTCGTAGATCAGCGCATCTAGGAAGGTATCGCAAATCCGAAACACAAGAACTCACCTTAGACCATACGGTAGGTTTTGTAGAAGGAGCCGCCGCTAAACTGACTAACTGTGTGTGGCTTCAGATGACCCAGCCCCTCGACCTGAAGCCGATGGCGCCCACACAGGTCAACGAATGGGGCGAGCTCGTTTGTAATGGCGAGACACTCGTCTTTCTTGTTCATTTTTGGAACTTTAGCGCGTATCCAAAAGGCCTCCAAAGTTTTGCGGGCTGAGGTCTGGGGCTCTCGCATCAGAATCCTCACGGTCACCTCAAACTCCGCACCTCCATGGCACTGCCGCCTGTGAGCTCCCTCTCCGGTCTTGACTTCTTCAAGCCATCCAAGTGTTCCCTGATCCTGGAACAAAGTGGTCGTCCGGTTTCCCCAATATACTCATCCCCACATAGCGCACATGATATCAGGTAGATCACGCCTGATCTCATGCAATCACCCAATCGCCCATGAGGACAAATGACACAATCCGGAGTAATAGGGTTAGATAAAAATGGGTACGATCACACCTCCGTTAATTATGCCTCGCTTATGCCTCGCCCCTAGGTGCGAGACATCATTAACGAGGTGCGAAGCGACCTCATTAAGCAGGGGGAAATCGTGCTCGAGTGCGAAGTGACCTCATTCAATGAGGGAACACTCGACGTTTTCGTAATTCTGGAATTACAATCGAGGTGAAACTCATAACATACCGAGGAAATTTTAAAAAAAAACCGTAGAGGCCTCCTCGACGAAAACAGTTACTTATAAAATGCCCGGCACTACATGGCTTAAAACTCAACAAAATGCACTTGTCTTAAAATTACTGATTGACCCGTCAAGTTTGGAAAGCTTATCCTTCCACCTTCGGTCTTCCTATGTTATCATGCTACTGCAGAATTCGGCATTAAATCGATCGGAAACGAGACGCTACGGTTACAAGACTGGATTAGCGTCGCGTGGAAATTCTCTGTGAAATTACGGAAGGGATTCCTCTGCACGTATCGCTAAGATCTCACTGCCTGCACCTCGCGCGGTTAAATACAGGTTACATGACTCTTCTGTCTACCGGTCGCCTCGGTCTTATATTGTCCCCCATAACTGAACTTTTCATATATCACTTTGAAAGACCTCTGGCAAATATGAACACCCCTAAAAGAGAAGGTCCATGAGTATCGACTACTTAGCTAACAGGTAGGAAGTAACGCACACAATTGCGTTTACTTTTGAGAACTCTGTGTTAATCATGTACTCTAGTACTAATCGCTACCATCTTACACTTATGCTGATCCCGTTCTCTTATGTTATATGAAACCCCTTTCCCAGAGGTTCCCTCAGACCTCGCTCCTGCCCCACTCCCTTTTGTTATGCCTAACACGTCACCCCAATTTTCTCCCCCGGCCACCAGCACCTTCGCCTACGACGTAGAGGCTTTGTGCCACCATCCACCAATAGTTCCCCCCCCCCGTCCGCACCTTTCTACTGCGTCGGTCTCGGCGTATCCATACACCCGTTTGATCCCTATTACCAGAAACTTCTTACTACGTGGAGCCCTTCTCTCCATACACTTTTCCACCTCCCGGGCAACTTCCTCTTCAGCAACACCCTCGTTTTACGTGGATCATATATCAGCAGGTGCGTGAGTATCTAGTGCCCATAATAGCAGCTGCTACTGCATAAAAATGTCTCCATATTCGTCACAAACAAATACTGATATTAATACATCTTGGTTAGTTATTGATAATAACTTTGTACACTTGTTCCTTCGTTTACGCTTCAATAATAATAATACGTAATAATAATTACATAATAAATATCATTGAAATATGATGCATCTTTTTAGCCACTTCTCCGAAATCTTGCTGCAATGGATTCATTCCGCTATTTGTTGATCATAGCTTAATAGCTTGTCCTTGAAGTGGAGTCAGCTGCGGACCCTCTATTGAGCACGACCGTGCTCGGCTTAATGTGAGGTCGCTTTCGCCCACCTGCAATCGGTTAATTGAAGTTGTCTGTTCGCACCGTCGCTAATTGTGCCCTCGAATTCTGGGTGCTTATGACAGTTCGTTAAACGAGGCTGCGATCGTACCGTATTTCTTATCCTATCCGGCAGTAATTAGGGCTGCTGGTCACAGGATAGTTTGTGATGACTCTTATAATTAGCTTTTTTCCGCACCTCTCGGGCATACTGCCCAGTGGGATACCCCCAGATTAATTGCTTGCACGCTGACTGGTGACCTCTCATCAAGATACTGACTATGAGTAGTGAATAAGATAAGTGAAGAGTCATATAGAGTGAATTTTCAAATGGGTGAGTATCCCACTGTGTATAATTCGCTAAGTTTATTTGTTGGTGTGTGGATGTGTTTTTTTTGAGGGAGTCCATGAATTGCTTTGATCAGCTCCGGTAGAGAGTTCGAATGTGTAAGTTGCATACTGGGAGTGGCGGTCTGTGGCGAACATGGATGTCCATGGATGAATGGGTGGGAACGTGATGCACAGCTGACATGTCGGTCTATAATAAGCGAAGGCCACCAATTCATCAACTTGGCTTGACATAGCTGTGGAGCGCTTGATTTCCAAGAGTGACATTAGGGGGTATTGGACTAATGAAGTCATAATGGTGCACGGGTGCCAAGGTGGATACCTGGCTCCTCGGTCGGCAGCTATAAGTGATATTGTGGCTCACTAAGGGATGTAATATGGGTGTTATGGTGTTGAAGGTCGCCAAGTTCCATAATCGTGCGGTTTTCAGTCAATTCTGCGCCTTATGTTAGCTCCTCCAAGACAATGATCTATAGCTGAACGCTGTCCAGGGTAGTATGTAATATCTCTACGCTTTTTTGGAGTGGCAGGACGCCATTAAGAATCTATTCATGATCTGAAGAAACTGGGAATCTTGAAAATCTCACACGCGTCGCCCGTCACCAGTGCTCAGCATGCAGGAGAATTGGTCCGATATGAGTGATTTTAGTGGATGTCGACAGCCGGTTATTACTGATGGGTCACAGTAGAGGGATAACTAGACGGATAGGTGCGCAGATAGAGCCCTCTTCCACGCTACGAATCATTAAAGTTTTCCTGTCGGTGTACATGCGACGGTGCCAAAGGATTGAATATCCTGAATGCGGCGTAAATAAAGATAGAGAGCATCATTTCCTCCTAATTTTTTATCACTTACTCCTAGCGTTCACGCGTATTTCAGGCCAAAAGGGTTATAAACCAGCACCTATTGTCTTTACTGCACGTCCATACCAACGGCTCAGGACGCGCGGAGTCAAGGGCTGTCACGTTGAGGGTTCTACAGCACCATATCAGAAAAGAATCAGCTCGATCTAATTATAGCCTCATACGAAAGGACCAAATAGTAGCCTTTAGCGTTAATTCGCCCCGACTTCACCCTCATGGTAACATTGTCGCCATTGCTGCCTTCCTCGCCCTACGTCAGGCGCACACCGCAGTGGTAAGCGGCCAGCCAACTCTGTAGTTCTCAATAACCCTCCAAAGTTAATGCGGTTTTTATTTCCATGTCCATTACTCTCGTTATTCTTGTACCTGTGTAGCCGCCTGGCATCGGATGATGCGTCACCTCATTGTCAGTGTTGCAATGCAATTCAATCTTGGGGGCTATCCCCACTGTGCAGATTGCGAGGCCGAAAAAAGTAGATTATACAGCTGTATCCCAAACTTTATGGTCACTCCTGGAGTAATACAGTTATTTGATCGTAGCCTGCCGCGGTTGCCTGATATTAAGCCTGCTTTCCTATATAGTTCGCACGTTGATCTCGGGATCTACTCACGCGTACTAGACTCGCCTCTCAACCTTTCCGAGACCACACGCTTACGCCATGCTACATTTTTGGATATTTTTCTACCCTCATATTGACGTCAACACACCATTATTACTACTATTTCACGATACTCTCGGCACTATCAGGCCCCTGGACGAGCGCCATCGAACGAGTATCTGCCTGCGACCGATGCATTCCTCTCTCGCTTCAGCCGAGTCGCTATCATTCTTCGCCATGTAGCTACCTGTGTTGACGCTCCTCCAAACACGGTCATCGAGCAGTTTCTAGTGAGTAGTCGGCAACCACTATCGGATATATTCGTTCACCTTTCTTCAGGTGCTCTCACACGCCTTCTCAATTCCAATAGGTCTCGAGTTTCTTTCCAACCGCTTTTGATTCTATCTTTCTGGTAACACCCCAATGCCTGTAGCCAGCACAAAGTTTCGAAGGTCATGTACCCGGTGGCGACGAGCATGATATGCAGGACATTTCCTTCTCGGTTGGTTCGATGAATACGTCACCGTATACTTTCAATCCGGGCGTCCACGAAGGATGTATCATAGTTTCCAATCCAGGAAATTCCGTATACTCTATATCAAACCGTCGCGCTTGGCTGCCTGCTGGTGAAGCCTTCATATCTTGGACCTCAGTAAGCGCAGTTTCGTCGACAACAGCTCGATGTTGGCATGGTCTTCCAGATCAAGTAGTTGCCTGGTCCTTCAGGTAGCTTGCTCGCACATAGTGTCGTCGATCGCGCACCGTACTGTACGTGCGACTCGGTTTGATAGATCAAGAGCCTGCCCCTGCCTCGCTAGCCGAGCGAACATTTTGTGGGTACTCGTATTCTGCCGTTGCCCCGCACTTTATGGGGTACCTCGTTATTCCTGTCATTTGTCTGGCGACTGTCCGAAACTTTGCTGATATGTGACTCCGGTCGACACTGACTTTTTTACCCCCTCCCTGTTTATCGTTACCTTTGGATGTTCCAGGCCTCACTGTTCTCTCTCACCATAATGATGGGCCTGCCCTCCGGAGATTTGATTGTTAGAATATATGCGCCCGCCTTACCACACTTTCGACCTTCTGTTCAAAGGAAGTTCTCAGATCCAATCTCCTTCCATGAGTAGGACTAATCAACCGTCTGTGTCCTTAGTGGCAGGACGGAATTTCGCACTCTCGAGCAGGCGCTGCGTAGCGCCTTTCTCAAGGAATGTACACTTATAAAGGGCTATAAATCTCCAAGATGCTGATCCAGATGCCCAGCGCGCCCGTCCCGCCCACAAATGGACGACCGTACCTGATGCTCGTATTGCTTCATTTGCTAAGTAAAATGTGAAGCGAAGGGATTGCATGAAGCGTCCGCGGTGCCCATGGATATACTATGAGTAGTAACATGCAGCGTACCTACCGTAGCGGTTATTGGCAAGATGCCTGAGGGAAACTCGTCCGAAATTGCTTTCTGAGTCGTGAAGAACAAAGGTGAAGAACAAAGGCTTTTCTGCGAGGTTTTGACCGTTTCGCTTAGTTTTTTCCTTATTTCCCAATATGTACCTTGCTAGCATTCCAGACCGAGTACCAAATTATCGTGCCATATGCCTTCAGTATTGTACAAGCATGACGACAATAATATTCATGAAGAAACGAAAAAATATAAATATTTATCCACGTGCAAGTAAAAAAGGCGATAACATCGAAAGACTGCAATTTCCTCTCAGAAAAAGTGCAATTTCTTCTCCCTCAGCAGGGGACAGTGATATCCATGTTTAGCGGGCAGTTTGGGGGTCAAAAAAAGTTCAAGATGTTTTCTCATAGATCCTGCGGCCACTCGTGGGTATGCCACCCGTGAAAGGAACTTGAGCGCACCAAATTGGCGATACAGTCGCCTGCCAGTGAGCCCGTTGCCTCATCCTAGTCATCACCGCAGCGAAGATGCGAGACTCCAGTCACCACTGTCGACCTGAAAGCGTACTTACAGTCATTCACCTTCCTCGCTTTTTTCGCGAGCATGGATAAATATAGGTTGGAAGGAAAGTCTTGTCACTGTTGTGACTTTTTTCTCTTTTTATTTTCTAACTCAATATACAGTGGGAATTAGTCAACAATATACTCATAGTTAGCCACTACAGTGCTCCACCCAATGGACAGGTAAGCATTCCCCTCCTCCCAGAACTGAGAAGGCTGCGAGTAGAGTAAGTCAGCGCCCTCTCGACTGATGTCATCAAAATTGCTGAAAGTTTTCTTAGCTAAGAAAGCCTTAAGGAGGCGGAGCAGGTAGCAGTCGTAGGGGACTACGTCAGGAGAATATTATGAGCGGGGACTGGTCTTCCAGCCTTGCTCCTCAATTATTTGGTAGGTCTTCATAGCAGGTATGGGGTCTCGTGTACTACGAACGAGGTGACCCGAAGCTAGTCTCGGTCATTTTTCTCCAACAATTTTCACTCGTTTCGGGAGCTGAGCGACGCAAATGGTGGCGGTGATCGTGTGTTCTTACAGGGCAGCTCATTGTGCAGCATTCCTCGCGTCCCAGGAGCAGCACAGGAGAACCTTCTCGGAATACATGCCCGGTTTGGACTGCTAAAATGGATCTTCTCTTTGAGAGGGACGCACGGTACTGTGTGGGTTGAAATCATAGAGGACCCATCTCTCATCCCCACTAAGCAGTCTCCCGGAAACTCCTTCTGACGAGGGCAGAGAAGGGGAGACTGACAAGGGGTACCCGGGTGCACAGCGTGCCATCGGTCAAGGTATGAGTGATCCATCGAGCCAGTACTTTTTGGTAGTCAAGGGCTTACAGGCGGTGGACGACTGTCAGTTAGGTACATCCGAGTCTTGTCGCAAGACTGCGGTGGTAGCCTCTGGATCCCCCTTGTCTGCTTCGAGAATGGTGGAGTCTTATACTTCTTGGGGCCGTCCCAACCAAGGTTTGCTTCGAGGATCGAGTCTCTTTTCGCGAAGCGAGCGAACTAAAAGTGAACGATCCTGACGGTAGTGGTGTCCTCTCTCAATGCACTGTTGATGTTACGGACAGCTGCCGTGGCCCCAGTGCCGCGGGGCCACTGATAGAAGATGATGACCCGAAGATACTCCTGTGAAACTGACATCGTAATTAAACCCAGGGAAGAGCAGGCGCCCTCACACGCCTCTTGCAGGAAAGCTCCCAGAGTGTCCTACAAGCATAGCATGTTACGTCATGTACGAGCATCGAGAATCAAAAACTGTAAGCTTTTCAAAAAACACTGACAGGACTTTCCTTCCAACCTATATTTATCTTTTTTCCGGAAGGCTTCGAAGCAGTCTGCACGATCCCTTCCGTGGATCCTGGTGCTTGCCGTATGTGGGGAGAATGGATCTGCAACTGCATTAGCATGCCACTTTGTCCGGAAAGCTGCACGAGAACGGGCTGTGGGGTAGTGGTACGCAAGTGCCGCCTCAATCCTCCATCCGAGCTGTTCTCGAGGTGCAGCGTATGCACCGATATAACCTCGTCATCCGGGCAGTTGATTAGGGCGGTCGTCAACGGGCCGCAGCGCGTGCCAGGAACTATTTGCTTTTCCAGGCTAATTTAGTCATTTTTTCCACCTTGTGAAGATAAGGAGCTGCTAATCTGGGAAAAAGTAGCCAAAACAGTGAAAAGTTGGAAAAAATGACTAAATTAGCCTGGAAAAAGCAAATAGTTCCTGGCACGCGCTGCGGCCCGTTGACGACCGCCCTAATCAACTGCCCGGATGACGAGGGTACTAAATCCGTTCTCATCGGGAGAAGAATCACAAGCGAGAGAGCGCGGACAATAGCGCATTTGGTTGTGGCTGGGAGCCTGGCTGGCAGTGCGGCAACGAGGGCGTGGTATGGAGACGGCATGCGGTCATCAGTTCTCTCCATCCCTTCCCATGTCATAAGCGGAGAAAGTGGCTACTGTACTTGAGAGCCCATTCTCCACACTTACATCGGAGACCAGGATCCACGGAGGGGAAATGTGTACTTCGTCTTTAACCACTTCCAAAAGTCCTATGAAAAGCCTGCCCCTCCCATTTATGATGGACCCGTTCCCAATGGATATCTCAGTGTCCAAAACCAGTGGCGAACATCATCACGAACTGTCAAGCGCTTTACACGCCTGCGGAGTCAGAAGACTTGATCCTGGTATCAGCTCCTTCAGCCCCGTCCCCTGCACTTTTGAGCGAAGGGAATACGCTACGGTAACCTCCTCACCTCACATACTGCAGGACCCCTCACCTCGCATACCGCAGCTGTGGACCCATTCACCTAACACTGGCAAGGAACCACAGAAGTGAATGAACTGCTTATCTTTAAGAGGAGGCTCGAACTCCTCACCTATTCCCTTTATTCAACCCCTTCTTCAAGCAGTTTGTCTTCTGGGCTAGATGAATAGAGCTGCTCAAGGCTGATACAGAGAGCTGCTCGCCGTTGGAGGAGACGAAGTGGTTCACTGTCTCCGCCCATGTCTCGATGGAGACGATAACTGTGGACCACAACTCTTTGGAGACTTCAGGACATTAAATTGAAGATTCACCTATGCGATCAGATCTCGACACCTATTCGTACAAATTTTCAAGCTTTTAAAGAAGATAACCAGATTTAGGCTTTCTGGGCAACTGAAACGCCTTAAGCTGGTTATCTTCTTCGAAAGCTTTCTTTCCTTCAGTGGAAGTGCCCTTTCAGTAAGAGTTATATTGTTACCAAACATTAACAGTATTGCACCAATACTAATAATTTTATTTGCCATAATTTACAGCGGTCCGCAAACGATCAATACTAAGAAAACATCAACCAGTTAATTTCAATAATTGCGGTATTTGTGAGATTTTCGTCGGTGATGGATCCTGTTGAAAACCGAGTGCTGGTTCGCGATATGAGTCGAATGGCGCTTCAAGTTGCGAGCCAGGTGGCGCTCAATGTTGTGGGCCAAACGGCGCTTCATGTTGTGAGTCAATTGGCGCTCAATATTTTTAGCTGACTGACTCTCCTTGATGGGAGTCGAATGGCGCTCAATGATGGGAGTTTGACGCTTCTTGTTGGCAGTCGAGGGCAACGGTATGGGCAAAACTTCCTTGGCAGGAGTTGATTCACGCTTTTCATATGGCCTTGAATGTGGAGGACATGGGCAGTAGTGAGCATCGGCTCCTGATCCACCTGGTGCTCCGGGAATCCCAGGAGTTCCATCACATCCCGGGCTTCCTGGCGCACCAGGCTCTCCAGGTGGTCCTGTTGGTCCGGGAGCGCCAGTAGGCCCTGGACTTCCACCACGCCCAGGATTTCCTTGAGGTCCCTGAGGCCCAGGTGGTCCAGGTGGTCCGGGCTTTCCATGACCTTTGATGCCCTCCTTTCCAGGGGGACCAGGCATCCCAGCTGGTCCTGGCATGCCAGGTGGTCCAGCGTCTCCTGGTAGACCGGCTGAACCGCACCCCCCATCATTACCTTTTGGTCCAGGACGTCCTGGAGGACCTTGATTTCCGGGCATTCCTGGTGGTCCAGCCATCCCAGGAGGTCCAGGCGGTCCGGGTGGGCACTTGATGCACGCTGTGTCAATAGGTGGGCATGTGATCGGTGCGTAAGTAACTCTGTTGTCCTCACCAGGTGGGCCTGGAAGTCCAGGATTTCCTGAAAATAAGCATCGTGAGACGCGAAAATTGGGTACAAAGAAAATGCACGCCATAAGGAAATTTAATAGCATAACAAAATAAGAAGAACACATACCAGGCTGTCCAGGAGGTCCGGGAGGTCCTGGAGGTCCAGGTGCACAAGTTACTTTGAGGGGCTCGCAATGACACCAAGCAGGCAGGCCATATTGCCTCTTCCGGCGGAAAATCGAGTTAAAAGGATTCTCACGGGGTTTTGATACGGGACGAAGGGCTGTCTGGGCGTCCATAATTTCGGACCAGACGATGTCGGTCTCGGCGCGAAATACAGACTCACGGTCGCAGAAACACAGAACCCGTCGAGCACCTTGTTGATAGGAATCCTCGTTCAGGTGTTCGAAGAAAAAGATAGCGCAGGGCGACAAACGTGAGAAGTAATAACCAAAGCCAGGAGTGCGGGCCAGGGCTCCCTGCCACAAGTCGAGTATCGGAGCTTCATCCTCGAAACAATGTCGCACACGCAACGAGCTATGCAAGGCATGTACCGCTCTCTTTATAGTACTTACTGGACCAATGTGGAAAGTGCCACACGCCTAGGTCTTCACTTGGCAGGGTTTAGAGAATGAGACGAAACAAGTGGAACATCGCATCATATTGTGTGCGGTATGTTTATATGACATATTATATTACACCTAGTTATCATTATATTCAGAAGTCATGGGTCTTGTGAAAAACCTTGTCTTATCCATCGCGAAAGGATCAACCTCCACTCACTGAAAAGATAAAAATAATCGCTTCTTGTCGGCTATCGGAAAGTGGAAAAAAAAAGATATTGATCCGCGTCCCAATTCAGGCAAGTCATTGGTGATGTAATGTTGGACTTAAAGATACATTTCGCGATACGTGTAATGACCAGAGCCCTGTGTGGACAAGATAGTATGAGCCACAATGCACAAGCTTGCACCAATTTTGAGTCAAAAAATTCTATGGTAGAGTATTAGAGAGCAAGGTTGCTCAAATGGTTGAGTTCCGGAACGGGTAGTGACTACCCCTGTCCGCTGAGTTGTGGTGTCCCGTCGTTTCTCTGGTTTGTATGCATACTCCGGTGCTCTTGTCTACTCTCGTCAAAAGAAAACCCGCGACTCCTCCTACTCACCTTTTGAATAATGAAGGCTCTACTTAGGGCGTTCTCAGACCCGTCTATCCATCCCTACATTTTGTTCCAATTGCTAATTGAATCAGCTGGCGAAGAAAAAGCAAGAGACACTTTTGAACTACTAGTAAGTAAACTCGGTAAAAGTTTCCCCACACCACTGTCCTTTGAAACGATCCCTCAACCGTATGGCGCCTAGCTCAGCGCTACCCAGGGGGGGGGGGGCTGCTTATCCGTCTTTTCACTACAATTTTCACAACACGTAAAGGCAGAGCCGGCGATCAGATATATCCACTCGTACGTAGCGGACTCAGATAGAGACTGCCCAAAAAGCCAAAGCTGGCTAAAGGAAGTCAATTTGTGGCGGGGGAACAAAACAAGAAAAATCGTCCGTCAATGCCGCGAAATGCAGACCCTGTGGTGAGCGTAAGACGAGGGTTGGCGCACTTGGACAAGGTCGCCGCGAGTTGAATTTCAAACTAATTTCGTATAAGAGCAATACCCCCTACCTATACGTTTTTTGACATGATCCCTGCTACTGTAGTCAGTCAAGGTGGGGGCAGTGGAATGGTGGCCAGGGTTCAGACGAGGGAAGGAATACGACGGGGGATAGATGCCTTCGTCGCTCGCCTTTGGCGCTGAACAGACCGGAGCTACTACACTGGGCTGGAGGCAAGTCGACTGGGGGCACTCTCCTGTAAGTCTCTGAGGGCCCAAGGATTTGTTCTAAGGTGCTATCCAAGCCTGGATTTATAAGCATTTGTGCCATCTTTTCCAGAGCACCCGTGATTTTTACTGGGGTCCCCGCACGTCCTTGTCAGGCGTCGGCGGACTAATTATGGCAGCTATCGGTGAACGCCATCGGCCTGACTAAGAATTGATTTGGTTGTTGGAAATTGCCCAATCGCCACTAGGTCAAATTGTGACAATAAAGCACGAATGAAAGCGTTCCGTATTCCAGGCATAAATGAGTAGGTCAATGTAAGCGTGTGTTTCCTCTTCCCCCTCAAGTCCCTTCCATATGCCCCTCCCCCAGACGAATAATGAATGAGTTTGCCCGGCCGTTGAAAAGAAAGGAAGACCTAGTCGGCTCGACGGAAGCACCCGTGGTGTGTGAGTGCCAGCTGGCCGGATCACAAGGCCACAGATTCACTTCAGTCCACAGCGGACCTCCCAGATTTAGCTCCTGTTCGAGGGGCTGTCGCACAAGTGTGGGCTATGAGAAAGGAGATCTTGACGTGAAATTTTGGAAGATCTTTCCAGAAGAGAAAAAAGCTTGTCGCGAGGAATCTGCTGGGAAGAATTGCCTGGAGGCGGTGGGAGCAAGATCTGAAATTTTTTTCAACGATCTTTTTGTCCAATTGTGAGTCGAAATCCTCCCCAGCTTGGCCTCTTTCAAGATTGTCCAGCTTTGATATCTAGTTTCCCTTTTGTCCTTATCCGCTCGCTGTAACTTGTTCACAGAACCTATATAAAATTCACAGCGAACCTCTCAGATTTACAACTCCTCTTCGACAGGCTGTTATATAAATCTGTGCGGTGAAACGAAATCTTCGGGGTGAAAATTTTGACAAAATGGTTGGGAACGAAATAGGATCGTGGCCCTTGAATCATTGTCTGTCAAAGCTACAGCAGCTACGGCTTTACGTAAAAGCGCATATGAAAATAGCCGCTGAGGATAAATTCGTTTGTCTTCAATACATTGGCGCCATACATTCGCTCTCCTGTCAGAATTACGAAGGTTTTCGGATGCTTGCATTCCTGGTTCCTGCAAAATTGACAGGGACAATCAATCCTTTAACCAGACCTCCTATACTCGCAAGTCACAGTCGGTTGAATAATCGCGAAAGGCCTTTTTTGCCAAGGTGGTTTTGAATCTTCAGCTCTGACACGACATTTCTGACACTACCATCGTCCCGAATCCATATAATTTATGCCCCGATTTTTTCACTTATGCTGTGCCACCCTGTATTTATTACACTATACAGACAAATATTACACTGTGTAATTTTTTTATCTAAATGATTGATGTCATACTTAGTTTTGTTGGCGTTCGAAATCCAAAGTTGCCCTGGTGGGGGCATTTTGTTGGTTCTCATCGATCATTACCAATGCCTCCTGTGAAGACCTGTAAACTCTTGTAAAACTATGCTACAGCAGGAACTTCGCTTGTGCTTAACAAGAGCCTACACGTCTCATCATGGTGAGGACGTTGTAGGTTAAAAGCACGTCCGCGATCAAGTATCGAAGGTTCGAAATATGCATCAGGAGGTTAGAGGGTCGGCCGAAAGAACAACCTTGTATCCGGTTTCGCGGCAAAAATTCTATGGGAGGGGCGCTGTAGCGCAATATAGGTTCAGTGGCTCCTCCTTTTTCCAGTGACTCCGCCTCCAGACTCCGCCCCTAATGACCGACTTCCAGTGGAAAAATGAAAGCATGATAATCGCCACTTGTACGATCGTAGAAATCTTATCGGTGAATCAGCCGTGCATATGAGGGCGTAGTTTTGGAGATAGAGTTGATTGGGCACGTACAAACTGGGATCGAAATGGGGTTCTATCTAGGGCAGGTGGCATGTTTTTTGTGCTTTTTTTTGTTCACAGTCGAGTTACTCAACCCCTTGTCGTCTATATGGAACCCCCTAATCCACCATCTGAGATGGCGAGTAATCGCGGGTTCTTCCTTTAATAGGATAGTAGAATAAAGTGGCGAACCAGCAAGAGATTCCCCATCAAGTCGAACACCGTAGAAACCAAAAAACCGCTCATCGTGGAACAAAAAAGCAAGTGTTACTAATAATCCAGCGAGTGGTTGAGGTTTGCTTTTTTACACTTTGGTAAGCTTCGTCAAAGAACCTGAGTAGGTTGATCTGGTCACTGATAATGAGGTGGTGTGTAGAACACAAATATATTCGATGTCTACTTATGCGTATGAGATTCTCATTTTCTCATTCTTCGTATTTTTCATTTCTCATTTTTTCATTTTTATAGGTACTACATATGAGCATTTGCAGTACGCTACACTTAGCTTGCTAAATGATCTTGTCGTGTACGAGGTTAATGGCTGTAGACGTTTGCAACTTTCATAACTCAAAAATCTGCGGAAAGGTAGGTGGTGGCTTTTGATAAAGTCTTGGCCGTTGACCAGTCCTTCTGTGGGATGGCGACAACACTAGTGTTTTATCCTTCATGTAAATATGGTACCAAAAACCGTCCCCGGGGAAGAAGGCTCAGTTCCTGGGCGGAAGTCGGCTCGGGAACTGGCGCCAGTGTGGTAAACGTGCCGCCTCCCACTTCATACCATCTCCTGCTTCCCAGTCATGTTGCTGTGGTAGAAAGGCAAAAGCGGCCTCATCGAATATTCTACCTTGAATTCTGTTGCCTAGGAGACGCAACCACTCAGATGCACCCTGCTGCTGCCACAGTTTATCAAAAGTCTTGGGCGATGGTGTGTAGCACAGCGCGGGGACGAACATTCATACTTGCGGTTGAAGGCACGGTTCGCGATAAGTATTTTATATCTGAAAGTATAACGTCGGGAGGGTGGTCTGGTCTGTGGACGAAACAACCTTGATACGGGTATTTGCTGCAAAAAAAATTGATAAAGGAGGTGATTGCACCCTATAGTGCTTATAGAATCAGGAACGCCCCCATTTTCTCAACAGTGATCTGCCGACTCAGAGTTCGCCTCCACAGGCACGGGTCCTTTCAGTGAAAAGCGAAGCTGCAGAGAGAAAAAAAGCATGGAAATTGTCACCTGTACGGTCGTAGAGTCCTCACAATGGTATCAGCTGTGCGGATGAGAGCGTAATGTTGGAGATGGAGGTAATTGGGCACATACAAACTGGATTGGGTTGGGGTTCTACCTAGGGCATTTAGTATGCTTTTGTTTTGCTTTTTTTCAGTAATCAACCCTAGTTGTTTAATGTGCACCATATGTATAGGAATGATGCGGGTTTCCCGTTAAAGACTCGCCTCAGCAAATTCCAAAAGGCGGTTTGAGCGCCACGTATGAAGAAATCTACTAAAGCGCTCATAGGCAGCAATGTTGTCGATGAAAACTATACGTATACCAAATCATTAAATACCAGTAAGGATACAGCACATTGGGAGAATCCCATCAGGGGTAGTCACCGATCGCTGGGGAGAAGAGCACCGTATTCAACCTATCAGACTTCAAGAATCCTTTCCGAATCGCGAGAATAATTTTTGCGGTTGGTGGCTTTGACTTTTCGCGATATCTCCCTTTTTAGTGCGCTATATAACTTCACCTCCTCTTGAGCGCCTTGTTCTCGAAAAACTCAGAAGGCTGCTTGGGATGGTGGGGAGTTGAAAGACTTCGGGAAGATGGCAGGTAGTGAGAGGAAAAAAAAGGGAGGGAGGTGGGTTGTATGCACTGCCACTTTCATATGCATCCTTATTAGAGCATGGTAAAGGTTACCCGAAAAGATGTAAGTAACGCAACATGAGCGCAATAACTCTTTCATATCATGTCGCTTTCTCTTATGTGAGAAATTCACGTCTTTTGTTCCGCGGAAACAAATTCTCTGCAGTAACTGGTTGTAAAGAGACCGATTGCATAGTTTTCCACGTTCACATAAATAATGGATTGGTGGTGCCATTTGCCCACTTTGTTCCCATAAAAAAATGAACAACAATAGAACCTGGTATTGGTTGGTTGGTTACTCGAGCGGTTCCACTAATGTAGACCCAAACATGTGCGACCCCAGGAAGGAGACGACCAAGGAGTTATTGTCACATGCCTAAAAAAGGCGAACCAGATGACAATGAATATGAGTGGGATGCGCCTCGTATTCTACATCAATCTGCAGCTCAATTAGGTGACAATCCCCCTTCCCTTTTTGCTTACTGATAGCCAGGCTGCCGTTCAAATCTGCAAGTGGCATGCTCACCGTGCTCGAGATTCGGGTGTCGACCCCCGGATCGGCTCATGCTAAAGCCCTCTACCCATCTGGGAAGGTGATTTGTTACTAGATTCGCCCGGGAAGATAAGAACACCGAATTGTATTTGACAGACTGCACCCACAGTGAAGAAACCCACCATTCCAACACATTCATTCAAAGTGACTAGATATAGGAGCTAAAACCTTTGGGAAACGGTGGTGCCCACAAGCCGCTGATTGTCAGGGGACATTCGAATTCATGGCAGTTGACACGATAAATCTCCAAGACGTATAGGATTGATTA
>MU941037.1:0-15066 GCA_036418165.1 Cooperia oncophora
ATCCTGGAGGGATAGCACGCTTGGTTAAGCGGGAGGAACCGGTCAGGATTTGACGCCAGATCGCACTCGCCAAATTTTTTGCGTTTACTCCCTTTTTGTAAGCGGCACGCATTCCGCTCCAATCAGAACCGTAGTATTGGACTTTATGGCTTAAATAATGACCTCAGGGGCCAGCCTATGTTTTTACACTCCCAGACGAATCTGGTACCAATTTAGCGTCTCCAGGGCGTAGAAGGTCTGGTTGGCCTGGGCAGGTGTCGACCCGGAACATGATTCCTGGATCGCGCGCTCGGTAAGCGTGCCACTTGCCACTACTACCCCCGCTTCGCAGAATGCGCCTTACACCCCGGAAGACAGGGTAATTTCAGTTTTTCCAATAATACAATGAAGCAGCTTGCTCTTCGCTCCTCAGAGGCGCTGGCCAAGGCAATGTTTTTATCCTCCTAGGCTAACTTGTCACTGATTGACTGGCCCTGGAGGGATGGAATGTTCGGTTGGCGTGGGCGTGAATCAATTCAGTTTCGACCCGAAACCGCCACTGCGGCAAGCAGCCTCACTTCAGCATCACCTATGTAAGGACAAAGGATCTAGTCCTCACGGTGGATTAGCCTCTTATTGGGATGCGGCACGCATTCCACTCCGACTCAGGAACGTGGTGGCTTTTTGAATGCAATATGGCCTATATAATGCCTTGTGGTGGTCAACCTATGCAAAAATCAGTGTTGTTATTCTCCCAAATCAGTCTGGTACCAATTTACCGTCTTCAGGGGTTGAAAGGCCTGGTTGGCAGGAGCCAGTCCGCGATTCTCCCTGTCCGCACGCGTAGTAAGCGTGCTGCCTGCCTCTACACCTCCGCCCAATCTCCAGTTGATTTTTAAATATGTTTTTCTAATTTGTGATGGCTTGTAATACGATTCAAAAGTGTCCAGCTCTTGTTCTATGTGAGGTTTTTTCCAAGTGGACGAAAAATTCGTAGACACTAGAAACCCGCTATACTTGATTTGTTTCAGATATCACAAGAGATTGGTCTGATCATGCGCTGTGGTGGCCTGAAAAGCGTCGCTGGCTTCAACATACTCGATCCACTCTGGATCAATGTGGTGTAACAGCCGATAGTAAGCTGGAATTCACGCCAATGCACAAGGATGCCAGGTGGGTCCAGTAGGGCACAGGCATACTGCTACTTACGAAATAAAAAAAGGTTGTATTGTTTTGTAGAGTTCAACTTCCTGACAACCAGATTATCGAGGCTCGACTAGATTTTTCTGTGAACGCCTTTAAAGCAACACAAAAGCTTTGCCGTGACCTGGGAATCAGGCATTCTGAAGAGCTAGGACTGAAAAGGTAACGCTTTGAATTTATTCATTTGGGATATTGACAGTTTCCATTTTCTAGGCTAATCCCACCTGATGTTCTGCGTAAAGGAACCTATGAAGCTGAAAACTCGTCAGGCCCACAACCAATACGTCCTGGAGAGGTAATTTTCAAGTTTTTTTTTAGCGCAGTTCGACTTATTGGGGAGCAATTGGTACTCAGCGAAGCTGTAACCACCCTATGTAATTTCATGAAACCGTAGTGGCTCACATGCACCGTTTCACTTCGCTTCACAAGAATTCACAGGCTGCGTTCAGACTTCACGATGACGCGCGTCACGTGCTACCGCTGCTAGTGCGCCCTAATGCTGCAGACGCGGACGCAGTAGCCGCTTGCATTTTGAGAGAACGTAGGATACTTAGAGGAGGGTGCTGCTTTCACACAATCCTTCCGTTGCTCAGGCTATCCGAAAGCACAACGACGACGCCGATTGACTCCCATCTGCAGCTGCGTTCGCGTCTATAATGTTAGGGCACCCACTGGTAACATGTCGATGCGCGTTACAGCGTGTCGTCGGGCATCATCGCGAAGTCTGAACGCCGCCTTGCAATTCTTGATACAGTGAGACCTGTTAGTTAACATGGATTAGCAAAAGTAACTAGAGGGAGTGCAATAGCCCCCCCCCCTTCCCACCCTTCCCTCTACTCGACCACTTTTTTTCAGTAGAACAGCGTCTTTTTTCCTCCCTAAATACCACCATAGCTAATGCTATTTCAAACGTTACAGCCATATTCGTTATGGCAAAAGCTTGTTAATCGAATTCTTACTATTTTTAGGAGTCCGTCGGTCCGATGACGCTTCGAAAGGCCACTCCAATCTTCGCCTCTCAGACACAAATTGATGGACGCATGCGCCGCGGACAATCACCGGCCTTGTCAACGAGTGGCCACATCTTCAATGCTCATGAGATGGGCACACTACCAAGACATGGCACTCTTCCCCGGGGAGCGAGCCCTAGTCCAGGCGCAGTATGTTTAATGTTTTGTTTCCGTAAAACTATGTCGAATCTACAGAATTTTCCCAGCACTACACATTCGTTTAGTACAATGCAACAATGAGCCGTGTGCCGATAATGCCCAGTATCAGTTTTTGCGAAGGTGAGGTTATTTTGGAGATTTTAAGGTTGCAGGTGTAAAGCCACGGTACAGCATCGTTGTGCAGAATCCTTGAGGGCTGGCTCGTTTTTAATCACCTGGAGGAGGGCCTTAAAGTTTTCTCGCTGCGGATGATGAGTTGTGTCAGGGGGTCTGACCTTGACGCGGCGTCAGCTTCAACAACAGTTATAGAACTGGATGGCACCGCGGCAAGCCGGCCTTCCTGACGCCAAAGACTCCGCAGCGAACAAAACTGTAGGTGATTTAGGGACAATTTTTTTCCGGTTGTTGATTCTTCCCTATTTACGGCCTCCTCGCACTGCTTTTCTTGCTCCACGGCAAAACTTCGAGAAAATCGTAAGTAGGGGTGTTGTTTGCTGCGGATGATCGGCCGTGTCACTGCGTCGGCGGCGCCAAACGAATTCATTTTTCAAAGCCTTGTGGCGGGTAAACAAGAACAGTTGGTGGAAAACGACTGATAAGAACAAAATGATGCAGTTTGTGGCTTGCTAGCTTCTGTAACTGGTGGAAAACGGGTTTGGCGCTGCGCAAAACGCTGCCGTTTTACTGCCCATCGTCCACAGCGAATAAGACGTAGATTGTGAGACAGTCGCAGTGCAGGAGAGAATTTGGGGAAGAGAGGTGAAGGTCATACTGACACAGCCGTTATACCTTTTCTGATACGGTACCCTGTGCGGTGCAGAAGATCCCCAGCAGCGACGCGGCATTCGCAATGGCGTCGCACGCGTGTTCTCCCTCTCAAGGTCTAACTGATTCAACTCGAATGTGCTATGTGTAATCGGATGGCGAAAATAATTGCTAGTTTCTGCCCATCGTCGCAGCGCGAATCCCCTGGCCCACATCATGAGGTTCCTTATTCATCGCTGAAGAACTTTTTCTCAGCTAGATATGTTCAGGTCTCGAGAATGAGCAGTTCGATATGGCCCTTGTGCATACTCCACGCCAGGCAGCAAATCGTGATACTCTTGTTTTCCGCCCACAAAATTATGTTGAAAAAGCTGCATTGAATAGAGGATGGCTAGACTCGAGCAGGTAAAAATTGTCGATGATTCGAAGAGGGTCTCAACCGCGTCCTAATCCTATTCTGTTTTCAGATCATTGATGGAGCAGGGAGTTTTTGAAGGTGATATCGTGCTTCTACGCTTCAAATACATGACCTTCTTTGACCTTAATCCGAAGGTATGTTCGAAATGTTCGTTGGTTCTGGGATAAGGTATCTGCCAAGAGAATCGTCATATGCCGCGCTGATTGGCGTGGCGAGCGACCTTGAGCATTTTAGTTCCGCTGCTCCGCAGTATAGTGCACAAGTATCTGCGTGTCGCCGCGCGGTACGCCGCCCGCGACAACGCCACAGATAACGATTTCTTGTCCGCCTTCCAAAGACCGGACAATCAACATACTCTTTTTTTACTGCTTGATTCTTTTTTTTCCTAACTCTTTTTACTGTTTTAAGTATGACCCTGTACGTATAAACCAGCTATACGAGCAAGCCAAATGGTCGATTTTATTGGACGAATTCGATCATACCGAAGAGGAAGCTACGCTGTTCGCCTCGCTACAGGTATCATTTGGTCTGACCTATCGGTAGTCTGCCCATACACCTTGTAGATTTTATTTTCAAAAAACGATCCCCTCTCTCTACATTTGCTCCTCTGGTATAGCCTCTCTACTCGCGTATAGCCTCCCTTACTCCTTTCTCCATTCTACTTGAGTTGTCTTTGGAATCGGGAAGGGGTTGAGAGGTTTCCGATGAACTAGCAGCTTTGCACCGGGGCCAAGCAGGGTGCCTTGAAACAGGAAAAAGCAACAATCAGGAAACGTTTCTTCCTATAGGACAAAATACCGGTTCCCTCTCTCTCGGTTAGCGGAGAATATACGAAAATTTCTCTTGTTGTATTTTACACACTGGTGAGCCTCGTCCATATCATTGTCACACTTCCTTATGCAAAAACTCTAGGTCTTTCCTTCAAGCTTTTGCGAACTTACCTCTATGCAGTTTTTTACAGTTGTAAAGAAGCTCTACCCCTTTAGTGAAGGTTTTCGAATCTTTTGTGAATCTGCCCTGACTAAGCAACGTATACATACTGAATGGTGAACCGCTAAGAACATGGATGCCCTTTTTGTTCCCCCTTTCCCTGTCATTTTCCTGTCCTCATATGCTTCTTGTTGGCATTCTCGCACTAACTAAGGATAAGAAGTCTTTTCTTTCCCATCTGACATTTATTTCCAGTACCGTTGGTTGGAGAATCCAAGAATAAGGGAGAATCGAGTAACGTAATCGATAAATACTCAATACCTTTTCGAAATGCTATTAAAACGCTGAGAATGCTGGGCTAAAAGTGCATTCATTAAAAGTGCAGGCGGCAGCATTTGGAGCGTACACTAGCTTTTTGAGCTACTAAGAAAGTATAGGTATTGATTATTGCTGAAAACCTGGTAGACGCTCAAAACGCCTGATCGATACCTATACTCTAATCGCTAATGCTGGTGGACGCTCCAAACGCAAGCAGACGGTCAGAACGCTGACGCAAAGTATGAACGCTCTGCTTGTCACCACCTGATTCTCTCATTTCCGTGGCCACCCGATTCGTCAGATCGATCCATACACATGTAGTTTTGCGAGTTCTGAGGTTCTTCAACGACGGTCTATGAACGTGGCTTTGTGGTTGTCCATTTAGTGTGATCTTATTATCCAGTTCATTGCTGTTAGGCTAGCTCCCGTTACCCGTAATCCGACCCCTGTTACGCTGGATTAGTCTGAATGTAATACAAATCTCAACAGAGGAAAAGTTTCATTATGACAGCTGCTCTTTACCGCCGCAGGTCGCGCTGCGAAGGTTGTCATAAGGTTCCTGGGTTGTGGGCAAAAGTCCCGCCTGGGTCAAACTTCTACCCATAACTCAGCGTTCCTAAAATAGCTCAACAAGATTTCGTTGGTGTGTTTTGCTTGTGTTTTCTTCAGTATATTTTTGTTTATAGTTGCAAGCGTCGCTTCAGCGAGATTCTCCTGAACCTGAAGGACCTGTGAAGGATGACGTTGATATGATGCTGGATGAGTTGGTCCGTGAATTATTCAGCCTATTTTGTCGTTGATGGCACTCCATTACCAATATATTACTTTTACCAATATGTTACTTTTTTAGGAGCAAAATCTGGATGCTGCCGCACTTGGTCGTCGTTCTGACCTCATGCAAGTGCCCGAACTTGCAGACTATCTTAAATACATGAAGTTAGTTTTAGATTGCGCTGATTTTGAGATGTTGTTCCATAACAATATCGAACTGTCTCAGGCCCAAGAAGATTGCTGCCTTCAAGGGATTCAAACGAGCGTTCTTTTCATTCCGTGACCTGTATCTAAGCTATTACCAAAGTTCGAACGATTTGAATCAAGCTCCTCTCGGCCACTTTTCACTCAAAGGTATTTCAATGTGTCAGTTTTTGTGTTATTGTAGCATTTAAAGCTATTTCTTGTGTTGTATCAGGTTGCGAAGTCAGCCCTGATGTCTCTGTGTCCCAAGGAAAATATCAAATCAAGTTGCTTGTTCCTACGGCTGAAGGAATGACTGATTTTGTGCTGAAATGTGATACGGTTGGTTCTTTTTAATACAAATGCGTTCACTGGGTGCTAGTCCAATTTAGGTGAGCAGTCCAGTACCTTACATGTTAGCAGGGCACGTCGCACGTTGGGGTTTCCCCAGGGAGAGAAGCGTATTCGGTCGGTGAACGGAGGGGGATAGTACTTGCCTTTGAGAAAAGTATTTTCGGTAGTCGGATTTTTCTGGCTTTTTCGAGGCACAGACGCCACCAACTCAACGGTATTTACTTCCGGGAACCTGGAGAATTTACTCGGAAAAGTAGAAATTTGTTGAGATCTCAGGAAGATGAGGTAGGATGGGGAAGGGAGTACCGTACCAGAGATGGAAATTTTGCAGCGGAGAGTCGTATTTTGCAAAATTTTTCCCCAAGGGCAGGACACGCTTGCCAGGTCGCCTGCTTACTGCCCCACTGTGTGAAAACGACGGGGGGGCGTGAGACATTGAGGATGTGACATTCGCTGTTCAGGGGTTAGAGGTATCTCGATAACGATAGCGCTGATGCGACTGCAGACAGTTATAGCCAAACATAGCTATAAATGTCCACAATTTCATAGTCTACTTGGAATTGCTCCTCCAGTCGGCACGCTAACGCCGATCGAGAAAGAGCCGCGCTCATAGCGCGTGCGACAGAGCGGCAAGTTCCGATTGTCTTGACCGTCTCCCCAAACCTAAGCTGAACTGGCGCCTGAGATGTTTTCACTGTTGAAGTCTTTTTATCCAAACTAATTTATTTTAAGGAGCATCAGTATGCACGATGGATGGCAGCTTGTCGTTTGGCATCACGGGGTAAATCTATGGCCGATTCGTCATATCCACAGGAAGTAGAGAGTATAAAGAATCTTCTGCATATGCAAAGTGCAAGTAAGCTATTTTCGGTCTCCTCTTGTTACAACTTCCTCCGCTATCATTTGAGCACTGCGACGATTTTATGATCTGTCTCCAAATCTTTGTGGGGGCGAGAGATACCAATTGTTCCGCTGTTTTTCCTTCATTTGATGGCTTTGCAGCCAATGGGCGAAGCGAGAGCGGTACTGCGCGGCGATCAACGCCAGTAAAACTACCAAGCGATTTCAACGTGGATGAATATGTCTCACAAAGATATGTACGGAAAGCGAGGAGTAAACAAGCGGTTAGTATTTTCATTTTTTTAGCAGTTTTTCGAAATTATGGGACTTGCTTCAAACCACTCAAGATTGATAAATCAGGTTTACCGGCCTATGTTTCGGCAGGGAATGCCTACTTCAGAGCCTCAGAAGACGGAACTGCGTATGACTACACGACCAGACGTCTCTGCTACAGTACTGAAGTTCGGGCTCAGTGCAAGTCCTCACTTAACAGTAATGAAGGCCGCGGACCACGCCTTGGTCTACTCTGTGAGACCACGTAGTCAAAGGACCTGTACGGATTTCAGCAGGGTAGTGGGGACTTTTGACCGCGTAGCCATGAACTGGTTCGATCCTCTTGGCGACGAATCCGCCTAAATGTAGGCCAATAAAGTTGATTTATGAACCGCGTGTGGAGTTGAGGCAAAACACCTTACGATTAATATAATTAAGTGGTTTATGAGAAGGCGTACATGGCGTTTTTTAACAGTCTTTTGAAGAAAGTTTCAAAAATTTCTGCATTTCTTTAGCTGCAACAACGGGTTGCCGATGCACACGCGAACGTGCGACAGTTGTCGTCCACCGAAGCGAAACTGCAGTATATCCGTGCCTGGCAAGCTCTGCCCGAACATGGCATACACTATTTCATCGTCCGCTTCCGAAACGGACGAAAGGCCGATCTGATTGGTATGATCGTGCTTTTGTGGCTTGAGAAGTTTTTTTACGTACATTTCTCTCATTTTGTTCAGGAGTTGCCATCAATCGTCTCGTGAAGATGAATATGGATAATGGCGAAAGTATCAAAACATGGCGATTTGCGAACATGAAGAAGTGGCACGTGAATTGGGAGATTCGGCACTTGAAGGTGAGTTTCAGGTTTGTCTAGTGCTGAAAACCAACAGAAGAACAGATATTGGATTCCTTGAATGCGAGCCAGGACATCCGTATCTGGTAGGTAAAGCAACGCGCACTGTGGCGTGATGCTTCACCATCATTGTGGCCGTGGTACATAGGCTACTCTACTTAAAGAGTCGCTCACGCGACTGGAACTCAAACCTTCTGGATTCTTCAAATCCTGTTGACTCTGTAGGCTCAGCCCATCGTTAGTGAATCGAGGACTTAGTATCAGGATCTATCGAGGATTGATAGTTTTGCTATGGCCTCACTCGTTCTTCATATCAGAACAGAATAGAATAGTATGAGTTTCACTGGAAACGGTACCTTTCCTAGGAACCGTGGGAATTCCTCCAACGAAGTGCAAGAATTTAAGCAGGCTTATACAACTAATCTGGGTATGCACGATTACATCGTGGAGAGGTCCTCGCGGTGGTGGGCGTGGCTGTTGATGCAGCAGCCATCGCGTACGAGTTGTGTTGCCTCGTGGCTCGTTCAGTTTCTTGAAGGGGACATGGATGGGCGGTCCACTATTTCGAGAACGCCATAAGCTAGCACAAATCCCTTGCACTAATGACAACTCGTGGATGCGGGACTCTGCGCAACCCTGGAATTGCCGCGCCATTCACTGCGCGGAGTGAGCGGCGTCACCCAACTAGCTCGTGGCAGATTTGCCCGTCTCTCTACTATTTCTTAGGATTGCATAGATTGTGACATTATTAGCTTGCTGGTAAGATCCTTGTATTTTTTCCAAGGAGCACCTATTCAGGTTTGGGACTTTATCTCCATGTTACCATGGAGCGCACAGGGTAGCAGAGCATTCTTTAGCTAGTTGACTCGCCATAGTGCAGCATCTTCAGTGGCGCGAATGGCGCGCACGTGACGACACGTGCTATGCCACCCGCCGTGCATAGCGCATGCAGCGCTACGCCTTCATACGCTACATCGCTGTAATGTCTCAAACCACAGTATTGCCGCGTTTTCAAGAGTGAATAGATGCTGGTTGCAAACCTGTCGCAGAGTTATTGTGGATCGTTCGCCATTAATTGTTGGCCATTGTGCGTTATCGTTTTGCATTGGAACGGCCCTTTTTTAACTTCGGGAATCATACAATTACTCTGTCGTTGTTATGAAACCTGTCATCGACAAATGCCTGCCGGAATTTTTGCGAGGTGTTCTTTTTTCATCCGACGAAGCTTCATTGATGCGAATTATAGAACGACTCGAACGCGGCGGGGGGTTTGGAGTTCCTGTAGTTTCTTTTATTAGCTCCCGTTAGAATACACATCTTACATTGGTAAGACCCGTAGACTTGTCAAGTGAAAACGAAGCTCATACTACTGCATACAGGATTTTGCAGGTCTCCAGGGGAGCGTAGCAGGTGATTGATGGGAGCCAACGAAATGCTACCCATAAGACTGAATTGCGCCGAAAGCTACAATAGTCCAGCATCGAATGCTGGGCTTTCTGCAGTCCATATCTGAGGGCAGCAAGTAGCGTGGCTGCGAGGGCGGCGACGGTTCGGATGAATGAGAGGCCGAGACGTACGTGTAAGAGGGGAGAGCAGGCTCGAAAACACACAGCCTCGTCGCAACGCCTCTTTTCGCCGTGTGATATGGCGTATGCAGTGGTTTCTGTTGCTACATTGGTATTTGTCAAGGGCCAGGTTTGGCGCGGGATCAACCCGTTCTTTACCGATTGTTGTAGTGGACGAGCAACTAAAGTTGGTGGAAAAATGGCTGGCACCGCGCCAAGCCCAACGCACCCCCCCCTACTCTGACGTACAGCGAAAACAGCCTTGCATTCTAGCATTGAATATGACAATTTATGCTGAAATGTGTCTATTGCAGATTCAGTTCGAGGACGAAGATATTGAATTCAAGCCGTTATCAGCAGACTGCAAGGTAGGCAAGCTCTCAGATCATTTTCATGAGTTTTTCCTCAAAGTAAGATGTTTTAGATTGTTCACGAGTTCATTGGTGGCTACATATTCCTGACGATGCGAAGCAAAGAACAAAATCAAACGCTTAACGAAGAGCTATTCCACAAATTAACTGGTGGATGGGGATAAAGTAATAATTTAAAGTCGATTTGTAGACTGTCCATGATATCATTCTAAGCTCACACCACTGTCATTAGCTAGCTAAGTTTTTCTTACCGGCCATTTTATGATGTTCGCCTCTGTAACCATGGCCTACTTTTGAAAAGCGTAACCAATGTCTTTAACGGTTTGGGGCCTTTAACGTTCTATAGAACTAGAACTAAATATTAATACGCCAATGGTTCGCTGCGATAGAATTCGATTAAATCGTATAAATTAGTACAATTAGTCATAGTTAAAGTGTCAAAAAAATGACAAGATTGTACTTTAATATGTTTGGAAAGTTCTATTCATGTGTGATAGGTGCCTTTCTATGTACATTGATTACGCACACGGATAATCATGGTTCGCATATGCTTGCTGATTCCTAATAAAATATCTTTCGATGTGTTTGTGTTTCATGATTAAAGGTGGCACGATATATCAGCAAGGCGTGCAGGGTAAATACGCCTAGCTCGAAAAATTATTACTCCACTTGGCAGAAGCTGTGTGACGCCCCTTTCAACCAATGGCGCCATTTTAACGCATAATCAAAGCGCAATATGCCGACCGAGAGCCCACCGCAACCGCCCGACCACATGCCCGACAGTCGCATCGACGCTGGTACTGTTCTTTGCATTTATACCATGCATGAAGCATTGCTGCATGGATACATCACCTACAGTCGTGCCTATCAGAGCGGTTTTTGGCACGATGCCAAAACTCGTCCAAAATGTTGTACAGAACAAAGGCTTTTTTCGCAGCTTTTTGGCTATTTAGTTTCGCTTTTTCATCATTTTCCCGCTTCGTCACCCCTGCCACTAGAGCAATTAATAAATTATCGTACCATATGCCTCTAATGTTATGGTAAAAGGAAAAAAAGATTTGGCGCAGTTTCGCCCCGTGGGGGCACTAAATGATACTGTGCTATGTTTGTGCAGGCCTGGGAAATTCTGTAAACTCTTGTCGCCGAAGTGAGGGACAGGGACGAGAAATGCCTACTACTCGTCGCGTCGCGTGCAAAGTCGTGCGGCGATGCGCGGTAAATCCGCGTTGTTCATAAGGTTGTTCATTAGTACAGCGAGACTCGTATGAGTTCAAGCGCAGACATGACTCGATGACGAGCCATATGAAAATTTCTCGTTCCTCTAAGATTCAAACTTCCGGACAAAACAACCCGTCTACGGGCGCGGTGTCGGCCGCCACGTCCACCAGCGGCAATGCCCTTCCCAAGCCCAATAGCTTTCTAGCCGGAGCTATTCTATAGCTATAGCCGAAGCTTCCTTAGGAGTTACTCGATTTTCGTTGCTAGTCGTGCTGACATTCTAAGCCATTATGAACCAGTGCAATAGGGAGAGCCCATGGTTCTCCGGCTATTGCATGGACGGGCATGGCTCGACATTCTTTAGATGGAGTGGGCGGACTCTATCGTGTGAGGGCGGCATGTGGGCGGACAAATTTTTCCCTCTGATCGGAGGTTCGCTTCAGATCTCCGTAGCTGCTTTGGCGTAGCGAATTGAGGGCGCAGCTTCTTCCTCATCAGTTTTTCTCCGCCGAACGGCACAGCTCCTCAATCTGAGTTCACAAGTAGCCCGAACCTCACTTCGTCATAAAAAATGTAGGCTCCGCTTTGGAGAACTAGCGTCGTGGAAGGTTGTCCGATAATTGAGTTCCTTATTCAGCTCCATTATTATGGGATTTGCAGCTATCATGCTGGCGTCGAGTGGTGGAAGAAAGGGTTTGAGGAAGTGCTTGGAGGGGTCGGTAGCGAATAATCTCAATTGTTCATAGCTGGCAGAAGAAGTAAGAACAGGTAGCCAAAGGCGATAGACGCTAAATAGAAAGACACTGCTTTCCTATGGTAAGAGCTTTCACATTACAGGTTTGTCAGCTCTTCGGTATGGGCAAGTATTTTTGAGTTTTGAAAAGTGTACAGAATTTTCGCGCAACCTAATAGAAAGCGTGCCGCGCTCCGAAAAGGTATAGACTGAAAGAAAAGTTTTACTTTTTCCCTCCGCCACTACCGTCCGAATCATAGTACGCTTTATTGAGATCCAAAAGGTTCGTACCCCCAGAGCTGTTAATGGAAGAGCATTCTAAGTTACTGGATATCCTTAGCTTGCCAAATGATTGGAAGTTATTTAGTCGCAAACAGATGTGGCTCAATGCAGGTTTATTCGCGAAAACTCATTGGAAAATCCAGTGCATGTGGGAGCTTATTGATGACCAGTTCGTTTGAATCCAAGGGTTTTCTTCGGCAAGAGATGCTTGTTAACTTCATGCTGTAGTCGTTTCGTACGGTGCTGGGCTTGATATTGGTACTTGCTCTGTCACATAAGTCGTTACTTCTTCTACTGTAGATGGTTTAGGGGTTGTATCCGTTGGCCATGTGGTGCTTGATTCCATCGTTACTGTTTCTGCTGTTGTCGCTTCAGGAGTTGTAACTGGCCCAATCATTGTTGACTCGGTGATGATAGGTTTTTTCGTTGTAGGGTGGTGTCGTGGCGAGGGTGTGGTAGCGACGTTCTCATGCTCCCATTCCATCGGCTATCCGAATGAACATCCTCATGTCCATGCATGTTTCTGAATATCAGAAAATTGAGCTCAGAACCGCGAGGGACGCATTCGGCCGGTAATCGGGCTCAGTCGGAGGGGGGGGGGCTCATTTTGGCGCACTCGCCGTTCTTTGGCAAGTGATTCTTGCCTCAATGTTCTCGCCCGTTTCTTTACAAAGTGCATTCTTGCTCAAAAGCCTCACGAAATAAACCTTCACAAAGCTGCTAAAAGATAAATGCGGGCTACTGAATTCACAGGAATTTACAGATTTTCACAGAGTGGCCTGCGCGATTGTGACTGCGAGTGCCATTGGATGTACCCACCAAGCCGATAGGAGCCAATTATCCTACAAAACACACATAATATCAGCCAAAATAATCATTACCTTGTGCCAACCGCCACGATGTCCACGATGTCCTCGCCAGCCGCCAGGTCCGCCCAAGAATTTGTCAAAATCGTCAAAATCTGGAGGACTTGGTATACGGTCTCGCCAGCCTCCGCGTCTACGCCAGGGTGAATCGCCCGGCCACGCCGAAGCGATTGCCAAAACAACCACAGCCAATACCAGGGTAACCTTCATTGGATCCTATCGGTCTTGGTCGCGATGGCATTTTATACTCTGCTTGGGGTAATCCAAAAGCAATGAGATTCGCATTTACTTTGATTGTGTTTGCATTATACACGTTTATATTAGTGCCCATCAATGCTTATGAGATCACACTGAAAAATTCGCGAAAACTCGTGCAAGTGCTGAGGTATGACAGGTTTTTTATAGCTGCCAGTGCCTTATGGTGTAAACTTCAGGCAGTTTGGGCATGTTCTGGTCTGCTCAACTCGCAATATGAGCTCATTAAAATGGCGCGGGCAGAACCTCCAGAAAGCTGGCCCCCATTCTTGAACATCCAGGTGAATACACAGCAGCATTCTCTTTAGAAAATGGTACAGCAAGGCCAGCGACAAGAACATCATCGCACACTGCCAGTCAGTCCACCCTTTGCAGATCACATGCGCTGTCATTAGGAACATGTTCCGAACAGCAGCACACGTCTGCTCGGGAGATGAGGAGCAGAGGGAGTTTCTAAAACTGGCTCACGATATAGCTATCAGGATGGCCAAGGGACTACTTAGACCTGCCACAAAGGCAGAAGTGGTGGGGCAAACAGTAGATGCGGTGGTAGATGAGCAGCAAAATCCCTTCCATTCTGACATTTGTCTCCGATGAGGTGAACACTTCTGTCAAGACGTGCCTGAAGAGATCAGATTTGGATGGCATAGTAGCCATCATGAATGTACCACCCAATAGGTTAAGGCGCCTGGTCAGAAATCGGTTGTACGACTGGCCTATCTACAACCCCTGTAGTCTGCCCGACTGGCAAAGAGGGTGATTGTACTATTTCAGGGGAGGTCTACAAAATCAAATGCCGTAGCTGTGGAGCAGTATATCGGCGAAACAGCTGGTCTGATGGTGGAAGAGCACCTGGAGGGCAGAAACAAGTCACGCTTGTCAACTACCGTGGAGGCCCATGGGGTTCATAACCATAAGGGAGAAGGTTTTGGGGTCGCCGTTGACCACAAACCTCCGCGCGAAAAAACCGTCGCGGCATTTTGGATCCAGGTCACAGACCCAAAAATGAACCGGAGGGAATAGTGCTTTACTATCACTCAGGAACTGAGGCCCTGTACAAGGCTGACCTTCCACGAGGGACTCTGACGAAGAACAGTCCGACTAGGTTTTCCAGCTTCCTATTGGTCTTGAGGATCGGGCTGGGATACGGTAAGTGGTCTTCCACTGATGATGATAATGACCTGTTTTGGTGTCGAACTTTAGTAGGGTAGCGGAGACGTTTGATCGGATAGTCACAAATATTTTCGATCCTTTCAGGCTCTGAAGGCAGCGTTACACCGAAACGTGCGTAAGTCAATAAAGTTTCCACTAACCTCGCGAAATACAGTAAGGCTTACAGCCCTCTGTCTCTGTTCCCTCCGTTTGTCGTGGGGTTTCATGGAGTCATGGAAAGAAATGCATCACCGATAAGCTGGAGCTCAGTCCAGTTGTCGACCTGCCTCTGAAGAAAATTCGGTGGCTATGCGATAGAGACAATTCAATTTGCTTGGAGAGATTATGGCACAACCCATTGTTCCAGATAATTCACTTAAAAGCTCATGGGACTTAAAACGTGCAATATGTAGCTGATTCGAAGTCTTGTTGCTCTGACTTATCGTCAAATGTGAATTTTATTAGGTGCTGTATCGCTCAGCTACTCCCCATATCAATTCCCATAAACCGATATGAACTAATGGAGAACGAAATGGGCTTCTTGTTATCATTTGTAACACTTTCTATTCCC
>MU941039.1:0-11275 GCA_036418165.1 Cooperia oncophora
TATAGCGGGTTTCTAGTGTCTACGAATTTTTCGTCCACTTGGAAAAAACCTCACATAGAACAAGAGCTGGACACTTTTGAATCGTATTACAAGCCATCACAAATTAGAAAAAACATATTTAAAAATCAACTGGAGATTGGGCGGAGGTGTAGAGGCAGGCAGCACGCTTACTACGCGTGCGGACAGGGAGAATCGCGGACTGGCTCCTGCCAACCAGGCCTTTCAACCCCTGAAGACGGTAAATTGGTACCAGACTGGGAGAATAACAACACTGATTTTTGCATAGGTTGACCACTACAAGGCATTATATAGGCCATGTTGCATTCAAAAAGCCACCACGTTCCTGAGTCGGAGTGGAATGCGTGCCGCATCCCAATAAGGGGCTAATCCACCGTGAGGACTAGATCCTTTGTCCTTACATAGGTGATGCTGAAGTGAGGCTGCTTGCCGCAGTGGCGGTTTCGGGTCGAAACTGAATTGATTCACGCCCACGCCAACCGAACATTCCATCCCTCCAGGGCCAGTCAATCAGTGACAAGATAGCCTAGGAGGATAAAAACATTGCCTTGGCCAGCGCCTCTGAGGAGCGAAGAGCAAGCTGCATTCATTGTATTACTGGAAAAACTAAAATACCCTGTCTTCTGGGGTGTAAGGCGCATTCTGCGAGGCGGAGGTAGTGTGGTGGCAAGTGGCACGCTCACCGCGTGCGCGATCCAGGAATCATGTTCCGGGTCGACACCTGCCCAGGCCAACCAGACCTTCTACGCCCTGGAGACGCTAAATTGGTACCAGATACGTCTGGGAGTGTAAAAACATAGGCTGGCTCCCTGCAGGTCATTATTTAGGCCATAAAGCGCCAATAAGCTGCTACTATTCTGATTGGAAGCAGAATGCGTGCCGCTTACAAAGAAGGGATGTAAACGCAAAAAATTTGGCGAGTGCGATTTGGCGTGAAATCCTAACCGGTTCCTCCCGCTTAACCAAGCGTGCCATCCCTCGATAGCAGACTCGTCTGATAATGTGACGGCAAAAACAGCGCCCGTGCAGAGCGGTTACGAAACGGGACAAAGTTGATTTCCCCTTCGGAAGAAAAAGTACATTGTATTACATTGATTGGCCCTCTATAGACCTCATCGTATTCAATAGGTAACCACGATTCTGATTGTACGTGGAATACAACATACGATGGCGGCATTGCCCATGTAAGTAGGATACATGACGCATCCGAAAAAGGATTGACAAGCGCCCTCTCTATACTTTATTGGAACATATCACAATAACTTTGAGAGCCACCTTCGGCTATTCACAGCAACACATCATTCGGGCATAGCATGTCGTTATTTCCCAGTGGAACTATGATTTATAACCACCGCGCTGCCCACTACTAATTATCGGAAGTTATGGTACGCTATTATGATTCCACCAAATTGTCCGATATTCGGCCAAGCGTGACCATGGGGAAATCCACTTTACTGGACCTATTTCGCTGAAGTAGCGTTATAAACCCACAGCCCTACTAAGGTTATCGCCAATACCTGGCTTCTTCCCCGTCCCTCCATGAACTTTTCCTCACACTGAAGTAATACAGCGTATAAAAGGCGTGGGATAAAAGATGAAGCCTACGGCGCTGATTAATCCCTGCTGTTACGCTCTTACTCCCAAATGAATCACAATGGCCTATGAATGTGAACTGGCTTACCTAGTGAGTTCCGGGGTTACCCAACGTACAGTTGATATCCTCGCAAACAGTCGGGGCGGTTACAAGAGGGATGGAATGAGCCCACCCGTGGCGTTTCTACCACTGCCTCGAGTGGGCCCATCCATGGATGGAGGCCCAGTTATGTCGATGGAATTGGAAACGCTGGTTACGATTACGCAAACCGAAGGTATTTTAGTCTTTCGTATAAGGACAGCCTAGATGGCAGATGTTTTTGCCCTAGACAAATATGACCCCCGGGGACGAAGTTCCAGCCAAACTGTGGTGACAAAATTTGCTTTGGAGCACCACCCATTGCAAATTCTGTCTCCTCATAACTCGCTTTCAAGATGCAAATGGCAATTTGAGTTCTCGCATTTGTAATCAACACATAACACCTCCCCACTATAAATCTAGGTTCCTACTCAAAATTCCTACGAGAGTTGGAACCATTCACTGGCCGAGCCGGAACCCATCCAGGCAAGTTTGCTACCCCGGAGAAGGGATGATTTTGTTGGCCAGGATGGGATCCGATCCGGAAAATTGTAGAAAAGCAAGGGTTTTAAGTCAGCAACGTTCCGCTACCCTACCTGCAGCCCGCAACATGTTCGCACCTCGCAAAAAGTCGAATGAGCCTAGATCTCATGGGAACTCTGTACGAAACCCGAGGCACTGAAAGCTTATTCTTCTTTAAAGCTGAATCAGCAGAAGACCCCCGCCCTTCTCGGCCGTGACATCAAGTCGGCATAACCGATTTTCCCTCCTACTAGCAAGTCGTAGTCCCACTCCTACTGCTCATTAAACCGGCATTGAGTGTCGTCCCTCGTAACGCAGTTATACGCGCAGTCGAGTGCGACTTGATACATCCATTCATTACTAATGGGATGATGACCGCACTCGGGCCTACACACATTCCACGATCGTTCGGGCGTACTGGCACGAAACATCGCGCCGAAGGCAACATAATGGCCACTGCTCTCGAAGCATGTCGTATGTTAGGGACACCCAGCGAGAAAGGGCATATTTGGTCGCTGGAGAGAAGAGGGGGTCGTATTTGCCTTTGCAAAAAATATTTTGGGCTGTTCACTTTTCTCAATTTTCCCTATTTCTTGTGCGTTATATTCTTCTTCCCCTGGGAAGTGGCTGTTTTTCGTTCAAAAAAGAAAGAATTTCGAAAAAAAAAGACTCCGGAGAAGTGGTATGAAGTTGAGAGAAGTCCGAGATTGGAAAAGTGGGGGGGGGTTGTACCAGAGATGGAACCATCGAGGGCGAGCATCTTTGGCAAACTTTCTCAAAGGCAGGGTGTGCCCTGATTGCTCTACGAAATAAATACTCGCTACATATTGACACTACAGGCAAGGAGGGAAAGTTTGACCCATAAGTTACAGCCGGTTAAGGCTAGGGACATAATTCAGCTTATTTCCCAAAGCTTAAGAAATGTAAGTGTAAATTGTAAGCGATAACAGTAAGTATTAACATTATCGACGTGACGTGCTGCTTTTGGTATGTTTGTTTTTTATGGCTATCTTATTAGACAATTTAAGGCAGTCCCGCGTTCACCCAACTCTCAGGTGTCCTTCCTCGTTCTAGTACTCTGGGCCGCAGCTCCCAGACTGTCCCGTTTTCGTGGCTCAACAGGAAGGAACTAAGGCGCTGCGGTCATCATAATTGACAGTTCCAACGCCTCCCTAGTTGTTCCGCCCACCAAAACACAAAGGCTATTTTTGTCATGAGTTCAAGTTCTACCGCTTTTCGTATTTCTTACTGCCAGATGGCACTGGCATTGGATGACGCGAAGAAACGATTACTGATTCAAAGGCGGCAGGATGGCGATCTGCTGACATAAAACTAGCAGGTCCAGAGAACACGCACGGTGAAAGTGAGGGGGGGGGGCTTACTTAGGGTGCTTCCGTGACTTTTTGCTTTTTTTTTCTTCCCTAGAGTGTCACTCAAATACCACAACTTTCTAAATGAACGCCACTACCCCCAATACACAACCGTGGGATTGTCTTCAACATCGCTGCGACATCCGGTAGTTTTCTTTTTCTTCTCAATGAAATATAAAAATCCGCAACAAAGAAATGCTGTTGTTTAGTGAGGCATCAATTTTGGACACCTTTTTCGAAAACTTCTTCAAACCTAAGAGGCGATAAGGCGCTGGCTATTTTGAGAGGCACCTAGAAAAGGTCATTCAATGAGCTAAAATACGACACCCCTCGTCTAACTATGACCCCGCTAGATGAATCCGCAATCGTGAGGAGTGCTAGTTCAACAAGCACGTTCTGCATCAAACCAAGACCTAGCGACAGCTGATCTGAACAACATAGCAAAACATAATGAATGTCACTACACTGTTAAAGTTGCTGTATATTAAGTTTGCAAAAAAATTCTTTTGTAAGCGGCTGTTGTAGCTAGCGCTTTTTTTCTTATTTGAGAACCGTTCATTTTTAACGTCCAAGGGTTTCTCAGTGTTAATTTTAATTGGTTAATTAAAGGAAAGTAAAAAGGTACCACAAAAACAGACTGTTACGTTCTCTGGACGATCGTAATGCAGGACTTTTCGTAAATCGCTGTGTAATGGGGCGCAAGTCCGCTACCGTGGTGGAAGGATTACTGGTTTTCTTTCAAGAGGATATTCACTCGCTGCGACGGTCCAGAGGCATTCTTATCACATCCGAAGAAAAATCATCGATATACTTGGAAGGAAGGAAATATGGAAGACGGAAGTGAGAAGGGAAGAAGAAAAAGAAGGAAGAAAAGGGGTGGGAAGAAGGAGGCTTCGATGTTGGCAGCTATCCTGGGGCGGTGGTGGGAAGAGCGAGAGGGGCAGGCTTAGAAAACGTGCCATTACGTAGTCTTCTATACTCTGGATGGTACTAGTTTCATTTACACGGACTTCTTCCGACTTTCTTCCAAGATGGACGGCTTTTAATGCTGGAAGGAGTGACGTAACATTTGTGCACCAAGGAATGAGGATTTTCGCCTGCCTAGAGCAGAAGGAGCTACGGGAAGGTGAGACAACTTTTTCCTTGGTGTGAGCAGGGGTTTTCATGGGAAAAGGTCCGCCATAACAACTTCTTCATCCCTTTTCCCCTTCTCCTCCTCTTCCTAGCTTGTATTTCTTTGCTCCAAATACTATAGCTTTACAAAGAAGAATTATTAAACTACTTCGCAGCCTCACATGACTTCACAGGGCCCTGCAGAATGACGTGACAAGTTTACAGGAGCTGAGAAACTGCTCCCATAATGGCACTGATCTGGCGTTCACAACTGAATCTTCTTTAACAAAGCTCCAGGGTGAGTTCTTATATTTCTTCTAGCCTTCCAAGATCGAATAACTTTATTGAAGGCCTACGTTTCGGCGTCTTCGCCTTCGTCAGAGCCTGAAATGGTCAAAAAACAACATTCCAGGGTGAGATATATTTTAGGTCATCAAAAATTCACTGATTCTTCTATTCATAGTTCACGTTCTGCAAGCAGAGCACGTCGAGCTGTGTGGAATCCCCAGCGGGGGTAGTATTCGTCTCTGGAGGGGAAGCTTTCGGTGGCCTGAGAGATTTTTCAATAGCTGATTTCTGTTTCGTATACACACTATCCGCAATACTTGGGATTCTTCAGTTTGGGGAGGGTGGTACACGGAGTTCGATTTTCTCGTCGACCCAGAGCTTCCATTCCAGAGGGAGGCCCTCAGAAGTATTTGCCCTGGTTGAGCGTTTTGCATGTGCTTATACGGTCACCTACTCACCCGTTCGTACAGCAGTTCTTTAGGGAAAATCGGAGAAGGCAAACCCAGGACGATGGTAGTTATTATGGGGAAGAGAGGGGGAGGCGCCTCCAGAGGAGTTCTTTTAAAGCAGGGTAGTGATAGGGTATTGCAAAGCCCATGTTAGACTTTCTTGCAATCTTGGCATGATGAGTATCGTTCTCTCAGTTCTTCTAGCCTTTCCAAGCTTTTGCAACTTTATTAGGCCTAGGTTTCGGCGTTTTCGCCTTCGCCAGAAGCCGAAATGTTCAAAAAGTTTTCTAGGACTTGCTCGCCCAAACCCATCAACACTCCTCAGGACAACATCAACAAACTAAATCACTTAACGGTATCGATCGAGGGCAGATCGCTGGCACACCCAGGGTACAGCATCGTGATGTGTGAGGTGGTGGTGTAGGTAAGACCGCTCCCCTTCGACAGAGAGAGAGAGTATCACTACTACCCCCGCCCACCTGAATGAGGGTCTCGGTACGACCCCCTCCCCCCGTTTTCTCCAACATCTACCTACAAATTTCCCCCATTTCCCAGTTTTTTCACCCAAAAATTTTTTCCGTCGAGCGGGGGGGGGGGTATACAGCCAGTGTGAAACGAGAGCGGGGAGGGAGGCACATGAAGGAAAAATCGCGAAAAGTCAAACAACCGAGAAAGATTTTTCCAAGCACGGCAAATTTCTGCCAAGGCCTTATATGACCCCTCTCTCAACGACTAAATACGACCCCCCCTCCAGAAAAAAAAAAGTACACCCCTATGTGTTTCACACCAACGATGCTCTACGTGGGCACACCTCGATCTCAGCCGCGTTATGCGGGGACGACTACCTGTAGATGACTTAAAGGAGCGGTCCGCGATGACCAATAGAGATGTAAAGGATTGTGTGGGAAGGGTAGGGTGGTCCGCAATAGCCAACCTTGTGCCAGTTCCGCTGCAGTTGTGAGCTGACGAAGTTAAGGCGTGAAGTTGCTTCAGTGGTATCTCCCTTTTTCCAGTGACTCCACCTCCAGACCCCGACTCCAAACTCCGGCACTCCATCTAAAAGCGGTGCAGAAGTAACATAAAATGGATGCCCCTTAGTCTTTTGTAGCCATAATGTTCATTGCAAGGAACCAACCCACTGGGCTTGTCCCAAGGAGCGGTATTTTGTCCTTTTACTGGTGCAATTGTTTGAGGCTTACTATGTTGTATCAAATGCGTTTTCGACATTCCCATTGACATTTTCTTTTCACACACAAGTCACTTGACAACTTCTCTTACACATTTCAACACCCTACCTACGCTCCTTATCGCGGACCGTACCCTTAAGCATGAACTAATAATTACTATTTAATAACCTCCTTCCCCCCCCCGGGCCTCTCGTTGGGTCAGAACTTTCAAAAATCGAGAAAGGTCATGGGTTGAGGCTACACGCTCTTCCTCGCCGAAACCTCGTGAGCCTGATAAAGTTGCTCAAATTTTTAGAGGTTCCGCAAAGGTTCTCCTCAGCGACAGGAAGTTCCCTGTTCACAAGAATCGTCCACATATTCGCCCTAATAATACACATAACATATGCAGTTGGGAATCTATAGTTGTTCTTGTCAGAGTCTCAGAGTGTAACAGAAAGCTAAACAGCGTAGGCGGCTCCGCCTGTGCCAAGATCAATCAATGATAAAATGCGAAGGATGAATCAAGACCCGGCCAGTGTCAGCCTAGTCATTTCCACCGTCACAAACTGGTACATTTCAAAGTACTTCCTCTCAAGCCTGTGCTAATAATAGCGGCAGACATAAGCCCGTTGAGTGGACATCTGATGGGCATAACACCGTGAGCAAATAGACCGGTTCCTGCTAATTGCAGACTCGCCCAATCAATATGGGATGATGGGTTCATAGAATGTAGAACAGATAAAAAAGTATCGGACGCGAAAATAGGTTAAGAAAAGGAACCGGAACTCATGAAAAAGTGGAAAACTAGTACCAGCACGAATTGAGGCCTCGGATATACAAAACACTTCATAAAATCGTCACAAGCTGTCATTCACGTATCACGTCAGGTTGAGAAAAGGAACACCAGAGACATGCGCGCCGCCAAGGTCATCCTGGACGTTCGAACAGATACCGCAATTTACGATTATTAGCGCCCTAGCCATTCATTGAGCCGTTTAATAATACATGGTACGACGTGAAATAAAGAAAAATGTCGATGTTGAAGAAATATAGTCGTGAATAAGTGGAAAAAGGAGGTAACATAGTTGAAAAAGCTGTTTTAGTACATACAAAGTTGGACGGTGACCGCACTGGCGCTAGTCCACTAGGTCTCAGTTCAATATGTAATTGTTAGGAGAGGGTACATGGCACATGTGAAACAGGAAAAGCCGCTGGACAATACTACCCCCTCCTTCTACCACTTCTCAGAACGAAGAGAGAAAAACCAACTATCAAAATAAATTTTAATCCGCTCAAATAAGAACCCCCCCCCCCTGTTGGGGATTCTCCAACAATGATGCGCTCTGGTTTCGCATCTCGCGAAAAATTATTAACGTCATTATGCCATGGCCTTCATACTTTGTGCCAGCCCCTTGAGCGTATGGCAGCGTTTTGAGGACTAGGAGTGATTCAGCGTTTTTGGAGTTTCGCGGCGTAATTTGAACTATTCGCGGGCACTCGCTGGAAACTCTGACGACGCTACACCGCTCACGCAAAGTATGAACACGGCCTAACACATAATGCATTAAACTGCGAACCTGTTTAGAACGCCTGATCAACAAATTTTGAAGAACAAAAAGCCTACAGCTCACCGATTTCATCGACTAGACGCATCATAAGACCACCAATGTGCAGATCACCACGAACGAAGAGATTTCTGAAGGTGAATCGCTCATAATTCCAAGAAAAAGGCGAGTGACGGGAGGGGGATTTCGTTCATGATCTGTGGGCGTTTTTATAAAGACCTGCTAACTCTTGAAAGACTAAATCTCTTTATGTGAGCCAACATTTTCCTATGGAAGATATGAGGCAGCGACTGTGAGCCAAGGGGTCAGGACTTTAACCTTGCATAAGCGATGGAGCTCTGATTTAAACTCCTGAGGGTGCTAACGTACTTGAAGAGGGGAGGGGACCGCGGCAGGCTACTCTTCCTGCTCCCTCTTCGCCGAGATAGTATCCCGCGCGTTTGGTTGACTTCAGTGAGGTATCTTTTGAGGTAAGTTCGTAATTTTAGTTGTAAAGTATGAGTTTAACATACTCATAAGGTGGAATTCTATCACTGTGAGCCACTCAACACCCCAAAGATCGAAGAAGCGATGCTAAGTCAGTGGACGAGGATTCCTGCCTATACCCAGGGAGGAGTTTGTGGTGGACCTATGCGAAAAGTGATACTTTAAAATGCTGGACGCGCTGGAAAGCTTAAAATTCCACCCCCCCCCCTTCCCCGTTACTTTCATGACGCCCAGTCCAATTGAAGAGGCAGAAAGTTAGCAGCAAAAACCATACTTTCCCGTGGGTATAAGCACCTCACCTTTCTAGTCGAAACTGCTCAATTTCCATCTTGAAATATGTTGGAGATTTTCTATGGCCATAGGGGGCAGAACAGGGTTACACGGTTCCCGTCAACCGGACGTTCTCTCGCTGCGAGGATCCAGAAGTATTTTCTCATCGCACCTTCCGATCAAGCATTGAAGGAAGACGGAAGACAGAAAGAAGGAAGGAAAATCCGCGGTTGACAGATATCTGAGCGGAGAGAGAGGATCAACCTACTGCATGCCCCCCCCCAAATACGAGATGGTCCCTCGTGAGTTTACAAGAGTTAACAGGGACTTTACAAAGTAGTTTGAGCGCGTTGAAAGTAGTTGAGCCGTTGACAGGAACTAACAAAATGCCCCGCCATATCGGGCAATTGCCATTTTATGAAAAGTAACGAGAAGTTGCACACCTTTGGATGTTCATATCGGTGACAAGAATAGGGTAAAGACCACGAGCCATCACTGGCAGCAAGGCCGTCCACGACCAGATGAGCCATTTCAAGTGACTAAACTATCATGCACAAACGACGGCGCCTGGAAAACAGAATCGATCAAATGACACCCCAATGTGATTTTCATCCGTCAAACGAGCAAAGAACAAAAAGAAAACTTTATTTAAAGCGGAATTTCTACGCGAAGAAGATCGAGCCGGCTCGGCGAGCGTAAGCAAGAGGCGTGGAAGCCCGCGTGGGGTGCATTTACACTGTGGGCGGTTGTTTTGTGTGTGTGGTGTGGTCCGACGGACAGCAGCCACCAGCAGACCTCCGCGACGACGATGGCCGCTCCTCTCGCTCTCTGCCACCTCCCTGTTAGATGCAGACATCGAGAGTATCTAAACAGGGTTTGCGGCGTGACTACCCCCCTCATCCCCCCCCACACCATCGATCCCCACCTGCGACCAAGACTGTCTAATTTGCTGCTGCTTATTCACCTATAGTCTATTCCTTTGAAGAAGACAATTTGCGAAAGGGTAAGACTTGATTTGTTCAATTTTGTGGACCTGATTTTTGGTGCTACTCCAATATGGTGGTGTATTTAGGGGCAGAGCCCCAAGGCACTTGGAACCATGACAAACCCTTCATTTCATTAGGGTTTGGACGGTATTGCGAATGCATTATAACCAGCGCACCTACTGGGGATAATTTTCGAAAATTTTCTCCCTGATCCCTCCTCTCATACGGCCCCTTCCCCATGCTAACTCTCACTTTCTTGGGTTTTCCCAACTTCCCACCATTTTTACCCGTTTTTTGGATTTTCCCGAGAAGTTCTACTTTCTAACCTTTCCCCAAAATTTTGCTGTCGAAGGAGTAGGGTGTCGTCACCAACCAGCCACTAGTTTCATCTTGCGTAGAACTTTAACCAACTATTACCAACTAACCAACTAACTAACTAAACCAACTATCGGAAAAATTTTTCCCAGATCAGAACCAGAACATCAGAACGAAACCAGAACCCACAGCAACCAAATGCGAACCCCCCCCCCGCTGGATGTTTTCCAAGGTACGAAGTGCTCTGATTTGAACTGAGGTGTCTTGATCAGTGCTCGTGCCGCGGGGAACTTTTTTTGCATAATCGACCCCTCTTTCAGAATATCGTGTTTGCTTGACCACCCCCTCCCATCCCGACCCTAGCTACTATCTTTCTGAGTTGTCTCGACTTCCCACCTCGCTTCCTCTCGTTTTCACGGAGTTTTGCTCAATAAACCGCCATCGAGCAGGGGAGGGGGATGGTAAACAGCGCATCCGAAAGGAAACCAGATAAAAAAACCAAGAATTGAAGCATCCGAATAATTTGTCCCAAAGGTAATAACGTCCCCCCCCCTCTCTCCGGCGACCAAATACCTCGCTGCGGTTCCCCAATGTACGACGTGCCCTGGGCCTGACATGTCAGGCAAAACTTTACCCAAGTAGGGAAGGCTCGCTTCCTTCATACTGGTGGTTTTTCCTGTAAATTTTCACTGCATGTCGTGGTCGAGAAGTGCATTTAAACTCACATCCATAATTTTATCCAGGCTGGCAGTCACACTGTCTTGTAAGTTGGCGACCCGGACGAGTTATCCACATCAAAATCTTGAGGAAACTCTGTAATAATATTATTGTTTTGCTAGACAAGCTAGGCGAATCCAGTCCCTTCGATACGCTCGGAACTACTCTAGGTTTTCGGTGGGTTTTATCGTAGTTGGGAAGGGGTTCGTAATGACAACGCCTTTCAATCAGCCCCATGATTTAATCGATATGTAGCTCTGGGAAACTCCTCGTGGGGCATTCGAATCACCGAATCCGACGAAAAATTGCACCCAAATACCCTGCTGTGATGAGATAGC
>MU941043.1:0-22050 GCA_036418165.1 Cooperia oncophora
TAGCGTGCCGCTAGCGTGCCGCTGGTGACGCTGGTGAAGCTAGATCGATATGCATCCTCTCTTCGGCACTGCCGCTGGCGTACGCTGGAAGCGCTACGCTACGCTGCGCTACGCTACGCTACGCTGCCGCAAAGTATAAACGCAGCCTTACTTTCGTATTAGGTTTTTATCGATTTGGGGAAAAACAGTGTGGCGCCACATTGGCGCCAAATGGCGCCAGCGTCAAAAGTGAATGCCATATTCGTGATCAGGATGTCAATTAACCCCGTATAGAAGTTTTCATCAATTTTGGTGGGAAAAGTGGTGGCCTATTGGCGCCAAATGGTGCCAGCGCCAAAAATGGAATGTCATAATCATGAACAGGACATCGTATAACTGTATAGGCAGAGTTTCAGCAAAAAAATTTTGAGTTTCCGGGGTAGGAATAGTTCAATAGTGCCGTGAACTCTTCTAAACAGCATTTGCAAAAATTGCGCCAAAATAGGGAGGAGGAGGGGAGTAAGGATTCAAAGCGAGCTCAAAACTAGTGGATGAGTCAGCCTTGGAGTGGCCTTTTACAGAAGGTGACTAAGAGCTGTGGAAATTATACGCCTAAAACCGGTTTGCTTCATGTGAACGGTCCAGGTGGGACAAGTCGGCTTAGTCATTACAGATGCAGGCGCAATTTCCCTAGCCGTTTTCTTCCTCCGACTATGAGAAAACGGCATTGGTGAATCCGCTAGGGATCTCTTTCCCGCACACGGACTGGTTCTCTGACGAGCGCAGTGACCAAAGGTGCTGGTTGCTTCAAGAAGGCAGCAAAGCTCGGGCAAATTTTTTTTGAGGACACAGTACTTGTTAGCCTTGGGGTCCATATTTGGATTCGTAGATGCTAACGGATATTTCATGGAAGAAAATTGCGTGGTGGACAAAAGCGTGGTAGACCCTAATAACCCGCATTGGACGAGTGTTCCAAAGAGCGAGGCACTGCTGAGTGGGCGAGAGACCAGAGAAAGAGAGTGATAGAACAAAAAGAACATCCAGAAGACGTGCGAAACGACATTCCGGTCCCACGAAGAATGGACGCTATGGTCAGCAACTGCCTTTGTAGCTCTAGTACCCCACGCAATCCTCGTCTCTACGAGGACGAAGCAACTGTGCAGGGTACAGCATGATGGTGGGATTGAAATGGAAATGTAAGTATGACCCTTCCAGACTTCCTCCGGAAGTTTCCCCTTCCTTTCCAACCTGCACACAATATTTTTGCAAGTTCCCAGCTTACTCCTTTTCCTGCATTCTCCCGGTCTCTCCCTATAATAAAGCGTTCCTTCAGTTGTTAACAGTCGTAGCACTCGCCACTCTTTGCGGAGTCGCGAAAGAGGCGCAACCACTGATACGTACATACCTGGCTATATGTAAAAAGAAAAACTGTATCAACCGGATAATCGCGGAATGTGTCTTTAAGTCCATTTATTACATTTGACTTTTTTGTTAAGGTCCGCCATAAGGTCATGCGTGAAGGTTGAATTGCAACAATATAGATAAAAATGTAACATATCAGGCATAAAATACGAATAAAACGTTCCCACGGTCCAAGCGTCAGCCATATCTATGTGTCGGAATCGGGGAGCCATTAAACGAGACGACTGTTTGCACAATAAAAGCAACACATTAGCGTGTCTGAAAGCTTTTCAAGATGTTCACCATGCAAATCGGAATGGCGTAATGTATCATCGTCAATAAGCGAATAATGTATCATCGTCTTTCTCTGTCTGCGACGAGAGGTTCTTCTAAAAATTTAGTTGGGGCCTTAATACTGCAGGTCCATCGTATAAGAGGTCCACAAAGTGTATGTTCTCCAGGTTCATAGTAGAACGTGTAATTCAGCTCTCTCTCTCCCATTTCTCCTCCCCCTCACTCACTCTCCACTCACTCACTCACTCACTCACTCACTCACTCACTCACTCACTCACTCACTCACTCACTCACTCACTCACTCACTCACTCACTCACTCACTCACTCACCTTATGAAAGTGCCATCTGCCTTAGAACTTTGGGAAGCATTCCATCATATCCCCAATCAGCGAGCGCACTCTACGAAGTAGCACAGGATGAGTCGGAGAAACTAAACGCTTAAAGGGTTAAGTAGCACTTCCATTGTGAGGAAATTATATCTCAGGATATTTATTTATTTATTTTATTATTTTATTTATAATTATTTAGTTTACTTAATTATTTATTTATTATAGTTAGGTTATATAGACAACTTAATTGCCCACCATCGACACACGCAAAAAAGAACATGAATATTAAAAAGCATACAAACTATGGATATAGGATATTCCCCTTAAATGATCTTGTTTCCCGCGTTGATTTCAAGATGTTGAAGGTACTTTATAATGTGAACAATGGCACATGTACAGTGACAAGTGGCCCACGCGCAGTCTGGGGAACTGGCGAGTCTCGACATAAAGAGCTCCAGCCCAAGAGTCAAACAAAACCTGCCACTCTCACGATAGAGATAAATTTATTGAGCAAATTACTTTGCGGAAATGGAAAATACGCACTTGTACTCGCGACTCCCAGAACAAGCCGTTATTCATCTAGGCTATACAGTAGTCAAATAGCCGCTACCATAGACATTCCATTTTTTCCAGGTGGGTGGCCAGGTGTTTTCTGTGGCGAAAAAAAACGAGAAAAACATCAAAAGTTGGGAAAAAATCAAAAAATACGGAGCTGTTACCACCTCGATTCAATAATAAACCAAGTGCAGAGCATCAAGATCAGTGCATCAAACACCGAATCGAAGCTGGAAGGAAGTAGCTCAAGGATATTTGCATCAATTATTTCACACCACAGAACAAGCTCGGATGCTGACTGTTAAGAACCATGATTTTTCCGAGGCTTTTAAAAAGGTAGAAGATACGTTGTAGGCTGCGATTCGTCTTGAAGGCAAATGACACGATAAATAGAAAAGGCGTACAGGCTCGATATGCCTAGCAAAATGAATTATGCTTCCTCAGCAAGCGCTACGTGACGCCTTTTCCAGCCAACGGGCACCATTATAGCGCCTAACAAGGCGCAACGTGCTGACCCACACGCCCACCGCAACAGCCCGCCCACTAACGGCCCACAGTCAAACCGAAGCTGATATCTTATTCCTTTGCTTCATTTATTAAGTGCAACTGATATGCAGCGCTGCAGTTATATGAAACGGATAAAGACCATTATTGTCCAGATCCTATGAAGAAGACTCTTACTTGCTCTAAGCATTATATGAGCAATGATCGAGATATCACCGGTATAGCTGTGGGGCTATGTAAATAATAGATGAATAAAATGATGATGATACAGGCGGAGAGCTACGACGGGGCGGAGCGACCCCCTCATGACATCTCAAGAACAACCGTATCGCGAAAGTGCAACATGCCTCTGCGATTGCTGGCCGATCTACCATGTTCAAGAAGAGGATTCTGCACGTTAGGTGATCTTTTCTTTGAGTGTAACTTTGAAGTGTGACTATTGACCACGACTAAAAAAATGAGCAAGGAGTGCGGTTTGGGCATCAGTGGCATGAGGGCACCAGGGAGCGGGCGGGGAGGGCTAATTCAATCTATCAAGGTAGAGATATCGTGAAATCTTGTTAACGCCATGACAGTCTGATTCAGCCTATAGTTGTGCGCTTAGAAACTCTAGACTCTCATGACAGCAATCAAAATCCTAATGCTGCAGAAATGCCCCCACCGCCCCCCCCCCCTCAACCAATGCGAAGTGCGCCCAGAAGAAATTACAGAATATGCTCTTATGGGCAGGCAGAGCAAAACTGCCCTCTCCGATTTCGTTCGGCTGACATTTTTCAATGGCCGGATTAATTTCGACGTCAATTATGCGTCAGACTATAATTTTCATCGTGAAAAATAACGTCATCATCGGGAACGAACGAAAGACAGATGACGGGAACGTGAAGATGCAAAGGCAAAATTGGGCGATATGCGACGACAGCAGTCGGCAGGGACATCAAGTATCCATAGAGAGCAGAATCAGACGTGAGCAGTTGTTAGATTTATTGAATAGCTCTGATTATTCTAGCGATAAAGCCTAAGTCCGTAAATCGCTTGCAGCTAAGAGAAACCGTAACCGGGACTGGGTACATATCGTCCTGTTCGTTGAGGATGATGAGGCGTGTCAGTGAGGCTGGATTTGGCGCGCCGCCCGCCGCCCGTTCTCCACTAGTTGCTGAAGCGGATAAGCGACAACAGTTGCTAGAAAACGACTGATATGAGCAATATGATAGTCTTGCCACTTGCCGATAGAAAAACTAGGAAAAGAAACGGGCTGGCGCCGCGCTAATCTCATCCCCTTGACACGCCTCATCATCGGCAGCGAGTAAGACTGCATGAAATGTGCGAATCTGCGACAAGCGATTCGTCATAAGTACGAATCATCTGGGAGATCTAGGGTGCAGCGACGTGGCGTGCTTGGCATGCGGCACTGAGACCTAACTCAATCCACGAGGGAATACGACAGTTTGTCGAGCCAACTGCAGTTGTTATCACTGAAACTATTCACGGAGTCCTGCGGCGCGTGTGTTCTGCCCAGGTGCCAATCGCTGTTCCACTCATGGAACGCCTCGAACTGCTAGGATCGATGAAAAACAGGCTGGCGCCGCGCCAAAACCCACAGGTCGCCGGCATGTCCTGACTGACTTTAGTGACAATTACTGCAGCTAGAAAACACTAGCCAGCCCGTCCGTGACGTCCTCACGTGGATCTCCTAACCGAGAGATTGGTTTCAAACAGAATCCTAGCTGATTCCACTATCCCACGTGGCCCGGGCTATGAGAACTGTAAAAGTAGCACTGCTGCGAGCGACTGAAAGCTACAACACGCGACAATAAGCGACACTAAACGACGTAAAATTGTTTAAGTAACAATTGACGAGACTGGGAGCTCAACTAAGAACCAGAGCCATGTTTCAAGCCAAACAAAAATTGCAGTAACGGATGGCTAGTGGTAGCAAGGGAACGCGCGCGCAGACCGATTCGATCAGTTGATCAGCTGTTTGATCTACCCGTAGGAGATCTCTATAATTTATTTTATTTTTATTCGAAAAAATTTTGTTCAAAATTTTCCAACCATCCGGAATGGGTCAATGGCGTCTGTGGTAAACATGATGCAAGTTCGGGGTAGAAATGAGGTCCTCAGGAGCCCAGTGGAATCCATTCATTTCAGATCCTTATCTAGCCTCACGCCAATTGACCAGTGACTATGATCTCGATGACTAACATGAATAATTTGAATAAAAGTAGTTCTGCGTTTTTTTTTGCCTTACCACTTTTTTGATTAGTTCCATTTACTAGTGCTTTACTACACAATCCATATCCTTCAGGTGAAGAGGGCGTGGCTGCGCACTTCTTCAGAGCATAATGTTGGATGCGCTAGCTACATTTTTCGTGGGATATCCTGTCTTATGCTTCCAACAGAGACATTATCACAGTTGTCTCGAATGATATTATCTGGTGAAAATGCAGGTTTCTTCACCTTCAGAGGGAGCACGCATCCACGCCTTCCCCTTCTCCGGGATATAAAAATTAAATACATATCTTCTAGCGTATTCCAACGTAAAAATTTATTTCAGAGGCGAATGTTTGCGCTGACGCGACCCCTTTTCCTCTCACCAAGGCTTCTGCCTCTTCCCTAACCCCGAGCAATTCAGCGATAATGAGAAGATAGATTTGAAGAATATTCCACCTCCAAGGCACACTGATTGCTGAACGCAGGGGTGGAATCCGTCAGACACTTACAGCTTCCCTACTGGCTCGTCCCTATTGGCTCGTCTCTCGTTTTAAGATGGCAAAAAGGAAGATGTACCAATGAGGAAGGCAAATGATCTGCCCGACTTTGGCCATACGATCAGCGCAGAATACGCTTCCAGTGATGACCACATAGGGGAAGAAAAGGGTGGGGTGGGGACTCACACCTTCATCGCGGGTCCCCGCCCCTCTTTACAGTATGTATTATCTCACTTGTTCATCCCACATACTTTTAGCATACTTTTAGCAGAAGAAGCGTATTAGATGGGAAGCGCAATTTCCATGAAACCTCATTCCTTTGACGGGGGCCTTGAGCAGTGCGCCTCCCTCTCTACTTTGACGTATCGAAAGTAGAGATATGCCAGTGAGAATGGCGCAGTGACTGTTTCCTTCTCTCCGCCTGCCCGATTATCTCAAAATAGGGTTCAATATCCAGTCCGATTAAGAACATTTTCTGGAGAAAAAAAACCGTAGCAAAATTTGAAACTGTCACAGTCACCTTTAAATGGGTTCTACCTATGAATGCAATGAAAACTATTGGAACTGCAGCTCTAGTTGCTGCCCTCTTCTTCTACTCGCTCTGAGAATATTGAGAATTCAAAAATATCCACAGTGTTGTTCGATGAAATGCAATTCCAGTGAAAACACATTTAAAGGCTAAATTCACAGCATACCCCAAATTACCTGAATTGGTCGACATATGTAGGTTGCCTAGGAGACGATCTTACCCATAATAGCCTTTCCAGACTCCACCCCTGTTTCATTCAGCACAGCATAAAACCAGAAGGTTCTTTGCCTGCTATTTTGAGAGCTTTCTAGATGAACCAGAAGGAAGAAGGGCATCTAAATGTTGCGTTTCAGCAGAATCGAGCAGTGATTACAGCGGAAATGATAGATTGCAAGAGTTTCGTCGTCATTCATTGCCTTGTAGGCGCGTGAACCAGGGTACAGCATCGTTGTGCGAAACCCATAGGGGGGTCGTACTTGGCCGCTGGGGAGGGGGGGGTCGTAATCTCAAGGGTCACTCAGAGCCGAGCAATGCTTCGACATTTCAGTTGATAGTGGGAGTGGAGCTATGGAAGTCAAGATGTTTAAAAAAATGAAGTTTATTATGAGTGTATTCTTTACAGCTTTAAATGCTACGTTTAACAGCCCTCTTTTCATGGGAAATCCCCAAGAATGGGTTCGTACTTGGCCGCGGGGGACGTGGGGAGTATCGCAAAAGTAGGCTCGCTAGGCATCAAACAGTACAAAGGTGTCATTGCTAAGGGTAATGGAACGGACGGAAAGCTTCAGAAGACCCGGATGTAAATAGGAATACAAAATAATAAAAGATTTATTAGCAATATAGCAAGAATAAATAAATAAATAAATAAGTGTCAGTTTATAGCATGAACTCGTAAGTACGTAGATGACTAAATAATACGTCTCAAACAGATTCGTGCGTGTTGTCCTTTACAAACCCTAAACAAACATCTGCTTGCATGGATAAAAGCACCTGAAATTAGAATTTACACCTTTCCACCACCTCTGCGTAGGAGCCTAATGCACGGCGCACGGACCAAACCGATTAGTGATAGCCGAGCTCCTCTTCCACTCATTTGAAGGGAAATATGTATTTTGGAGGCACACTGAAAGGTGTATCCTCACAATGGCACATAAGGAGTCAATTTTTCGGGTGGTCCAGGGGGTAGCGCAAGGGTAACCCATCTAAAATATCTCCTGAACTAGTGGGTCTTCAGAAAAACCGTGAAGCTTGTTGGAAAGAGAAAAGATGGAGGGGTTTCAGGACGTTTTTAATCCTGATGAAATTGCGTTTGAACGAAGCAATCCTCGCGTGAAGCATGGAAACCAGCTCGCGATTTACCCCTAGCCTATCCAAAACCCATCCGGAATATTTCACCAACGGGGATTGTTCAGTTTGCAACTAGGTAGAATACACAACAGTAGAAACTTTGCCGTTGCATGCTGCTCACCATTCCTCAAAAGCTCCGCACCTAAAAAAGATATAACCCCCCGAACAGACCCCAGGACGTTGGCAAGTCCAACAACCGCGCTCCAATGACGTTTTTCCAAAGAAAGCGGTCGCAGCCTTGCGCCCTGCAGCCTGATCGATAATAGCCAAGTATGGAACGATTTACTGCCGGCCTGGTTATCCTTTTTTCATTTAGCTCTGCATTTTTTGTATTTTCCATGTTTCGCTTTGTTGTGTCGTGCATGTTTTCATTATTTCCCCGTCACCATTCATTGAATGCACATCTGGGCCCTGACACGCTCACCTTGGGGCTATTTTTTTCACCAATTCAGCCTATCAATGATCACCATTAGCCGCTATTTCAATTGTGTTTCTTGTTACAAGTTGCATGTCATACATAGTTATCGAACGAGGAGTTTTATTTTGAATCCTAAGACAAAATTGTAGGTAATGCGAGGCTGTTGTTCAGCTGAAACAGCCTTTTATTTCCTGTATTTTAGAGCAGAGTGCGCCTTTCGAGAATCCAGATTCCATTTCAGGAAGTCATTTGTGGTGAACATGCATCTGGTTGTCAGTTAGAGCAGGAGGGGGGGGGGTCGTATCTGGACCCTCTTCGAGGGGGGGGGGTCGTACCCACACCGCCATTTGACACATCCCCATGCTGTACCCTGGGCGTGAACTCATAATGACCGTTGTGGTGTTTCACAGGGCACAGCATTCGATGGGGATTTTGGTCGAGCCTGTACGACCCCCCCCTTTTTTTGGGGGTTCGGTACGACCCCCCCTTTTTTGCCGTTCGGTTTTTTTCGCCTTAAATGAAACTATGAAACGCCCACTATGAAATTCTACTTGTATGAAGGTGCCCATACTAAATGGACGACTTGAAGTCATGACATAATAGAACAATACAGAGATGATTGCAAACAAAAAACGGTACAATCGTATTATGAGAAACTCGTATGATGAACTTCTTCGATGGCCGTTTTGAAACACACATGGTAATAATAACGATGTATCGCGATTAAATTCAATGAGCATTCGTTAACCTGAGGTTAGGCTTGTCTCACTACGTAACAGTTATACAAACCGCCGTAAAAATGCATTACCCCGATTATGTGGAGTACGGTAGCAGAAGCGCATGTAATTGCAGCTGTGACTGGAGATTATTCGGCAATTTTAGCCATGGAGCGAGAATTTCCAGCTGAGGTAGGTGTCTTTGAAGGACCATAACTTCCTCAAAAGCGGACCTGTGGGGAAGAGGAGACCGTACTCGTGTAGAGGAAGGTTTGCACTTCCTAAAAGTACTGAAACGTTTATGAAGGTCGCAAAAATCACAGAGAAATCTGCCATAGGGATTCGTTGGGGAGTGATTTCAACTGAACAGGTTTGAATCAATATATTTTTTTGTAACTCAACATTTCACAAATCTGAGAACGGTTTCGAGTGTTTGAAGATTTTCTCTTTCTAAAAACCTCTTGAACTGTTTCTGAAGCTCTCGGGATTCATGAGATCTCGCTATGGGGATTTCTTGAGGAACACTCCCAGCTGCGCGAAAAACCCGTTTCCTGTGTACCGTTTCAAGTGAGCGTGTTCGAATAGCCAGGAACGCATGTAGAACGTATCCTGTGGTGGAGCAGGAGCAGGATATGGTTCGTTTAGCGCCGATCACGCCAACTTTGGATGCGCCGCGCACTGAGGGCCGCGCAGAGGTGATGGGATGGTGCAACTTGTGCGTAATGTCTGTTCACGCGAGCAAATGTGTCTATAAGGTTCAGGGAGGTCCATGGCGAGCCTGTGCACTTGTTTACAGTGTTTTCCGTTGCGTATGATGGAACATGTCCCTGTCAACGCTGCCAGATTCGTGCTCCGCCAATCGCTGACTCCGATAAAGGAGACCAACTGCTGGAAAACGTCTGATATGAACGATATGGTAGTCCTGTCGCTTGTCGAGAAAAAAACAGGTTGGCTCAGCGCCAAGCGCGACCGCGGACACGCCATATCATTGGCAGCGAACCAGAGTTTGAGTTGTACTGTTTAGTCACCAACGGACTTACGAGATAATGTCGACTTATTAATATTTGCAGTTATTTCGGATTAGTTTGATGAATGAAAGTTTTGTACTATTTTTTTGCATATCCGAGTTCTCTACAAAGCAAGTTTCGTTGTACAGGACTCAGCACATTGACAATTTGCGCTGCTCGTTACTGGCTGCCGCACTCACTACGACCCCCCCTCTCCTGGCGGCCAAATACGACCCCCCTGTTGGGGATTCCCCAACCAACGATGTGCCCTGGTTTCCAGATATGCCTTACGTTCACTTCTTATGACGAAATTCACGCTAAAGAACACAAGTATCTGCGAAACGAAATTCACGCCAAAGAACAGTATCTGCGAAAAAAAAACAACTTATTTTCTTAGCTGTGTAACACCTACTACTCAAACCAACCTACTTATTATTCCTTCCTGCTGTTATTCCCGTATTCAATTACTGCTTTACAGCAAGACACAGAGCATAACGTACACCGCGAATTGTGCGGCAAGGGGGGGGGGGGAGGGGAGCAGCGATTCTGTTTTGAGATCCCCATCAGAGATCGTATTTGGATAGGTGATACAGGAGTCCTTTGGCCCTGAGGGTTTTTTGCATTTTTTTAAGTCTTTCTTTGTAGTTCTCCCCCTAATTTGTCGTTCCGTTGTAGCTCTCCCCCTAACCGTGAGAAAACCACTACTTCTAGGTTGCTTCAGGTGTCTGCCCCTTACCCCACCCTCTCCCCCTCCCCCTCCACCGTGCACTCAGTGGCAAGAATTTTGGGAAACCTTGTTAATGTGGTAGAAAGGTTGTGAGAGGGGTCACAGGGTCACACTGTGGGAGGAAGTTTGTGGGGGAAGGGATCATTTTGACCCCATCACTACATCCAACCAATGGCTATACATTATTGAACGTGTTTTCTTACTTGAAAACAAACCAAACATTCATGTCATATCACAGTAAACTTCCTTACAAACATACCCACCCCCCATTGCTGATAAATCAGGAAAATCCAGATAATCTACTGCAAATATGCGGAGAATGTCTGGTTACTATTCACACTATGTTCGAATTTGCTATGAAAAGGCTCAACTGCACAGTCCACGTGATTGCATGGGCGGAGACAGTGGACCATTGCTTTCGTCGTTGGTGAGCCCCTCTCCTTTGAAACAATGGGGAGCTGCGATGCGTCACAGAGAAAAGTGCGATGTGGACTGTCTCCGCCTAGAAGACCATCGTGGACCACTGCGCTTTATGCCATTTCACCACAGAAACATCGGATATCCTCCAATTCTAAACGGATCGAAGAAGAACACATCTACCGTTTTCCTCCACAGAAGCGCAATACCAAAATTTTCCGGTGCCTTGTAGGTCCATGTTTCTGCGTCGACATGTACGCGAGCGCAGAGCCAGACCGTTCGCGAGCGCAGAGCCAGACCGTTCGTGCATCAACTTTTCTTGTGCCGCCCGCGCTCTCTTATGCATCTTCTCTCTCCTAATCCAACAACTGTCTTATCGTCGCGCTCACGATCAAGTCCGTGGACACTCCCTCTCGAACGCCGTGATATGGACTGCAGGTTATTTCCATACCGATGAAAACTGAATCAAAAAAGGATTGTCTTCGCCGTTAATAAATCTTTTTTGGGATACGGTACGTACTTCACTTTCATCCAGACTCGTAGAGGCTAACTGGATGCGACGTGGCCTATACAACCTCTTCCGGGGGCCAGCCGATGTACCAGTCGGTGTCTTCCCAGGCGAATCTGGCCAGCTTACCGTCTAGAAAGCTTGGAAGCTTTGTTGGCTTCGGCGGGAGCCTATCCGGGATTTGTTCTTCGAACCGTGCGCGTGGCAAGCGTACCACCAGCCACTACACCACTCCTGCTCGAAAATCGAAGAAAGAAATAAAAGCTCTTCATTACTTCTACAATGCACTGTATCACAAAACTCGTAAAACTTCAACCGGATAAAGAACACCAAGACTAACAGAAAGGAACAACTCCATAGAAAATTAGCAAAATTTCCAAACAAAGGCAACACAGAGCCTACATGAACAGGCCATAACTACTGACCTCGGTGAAGAAGATATAAAAATGCTGGCAATGAGATGTCATGACTACCTTAAAAGTAGTGAGCGCATTGATAGGAGGCGGAGCAGCAGTGCGAGCGTCATTGGTGGGATGCTTTCGGCCCACATTCCACAACGTAATGGGGCTGACAAACGCTTGTCTACCAGAGACGCTTGCACTGCTGCCCAGCGTTCTAGCCAACGTGCCCACTACTTCAGGACAGGAACCGGTCCAAAACAACTGGTCTAAAACAATACAGACTATGACAAGAGTTATAGTAAGTGCTGCAGGACTAGAGTTATGACCAACATAGCACACAAAAGAATATGATTGCAGAGGAAGTTAGAAATATAACAATAGCTAAAAATGTTATCAAAAAATGCGGTTATAATAAACATTCAACAAGCAGTCACTTAAAGACACATTCCACGACAGCGGATGGGCATAGCAATGGGCGGGGCTCTCAAACAATGTTCCTTCTTCATTGGTGCCCTCTCATTCTTATACGAATGAGAGGCGGAACAATGGGAAGGCACAATGCTTGGTGGTCTCGCCTCACCCGCTCATTCTGAAATGACAATGACTGACGTCGCGCGAAACGTTGCGACTATGCAACGCATTTACTTCCCATCCCTCCCCCGCGCCCTCAAGTTTTTGCACTTTTTATGGCTTATCGCTTATATAAGTCTAAAACTTTGTAAAAAAAAGCTCTTCACAGAGGAAGCACTCCCACAACAATGCTCTTTTTCGAGATTTCGCTTTGCCGTTCCTAATTTCCTGCCCTTCATGAGCCACACTTTTCTTTTATTCCTCCTTCTCGGTTTCCCCTTGACGATATTTTGAGGTTAGGTCCACGATGTACTTGTAGGAGCTCGATGTACGCAGCTTCTTCAGGATAACCAAACTCGTTGTCACGATGTTACCGACAGCCAGAATGAAGAACATACAGCATAGCGCAAACCTAGAAGCACACAGGGTAAAAATTGTGTCCTCATTGCGCAAAAGGATCTTCAAGGCCCAGCTACTTAATGGCTAACAGGACGATAGACTGGGGGGGGCAGGGGGTGCACATTAGGCTTGCCTGCGTGTTTTCAAAAGCTGAGTCTGGAGAAGGAGTACGTGTATTACTGGGGACCTGTTGTAGAGCCCCTGAGCGAGGGGTTGTACTGGATGGCGGACGTTTTTCCAAGCCGCGATAAAAATTTTTCGGTACGCGGTATCGCATTCTCGCGGTTTTTCCCCTTTGCACACCCTCGCTCACGGCAGTTTTGGAGAAAAATTCCCGGAACTGAAGAAAGGTGTGTAAAGGGCGGAGAATTTAGGAAAGTATGGTAATCGGTGCAGAAAAGCGAGGTTGTACCGAGAAGAAGAAAGTTCGAGGGAGGGGGGGGAGGGGAAGGCTCCCCATTTTCTCCCATCACCGACTCACTCGCGCAGCCCTTCGCCTTCTTCGACCCAGATTACCGCAGCACCTAGAGCGTGAGACGCTCGACAATCCTCATACTCACCTTTATAACTTGCTGGAACGCGCCTAGGCCAAAACTACTAGCAACTCCAACAAACCTGCCACTCTCCTTCGCAGTCGTAGGACAAGTACCATAGAGTATAAGCATTATAGAGTTGGAGGAACTGGAAAAAACAAGCTATAGATATCGCAAATGACAGAGGCAATGAAGTCTCCGTAAACTCACATATCCAGCCACCAGGAAGGGTAACAAGAAAGTGAGCCCTTTGAACATGAAACTCTTGAATCCTTCCACAGTAATATCCATCTGGTGTCCTTGACCAAGTGCATGAAGCCGACGGAGGCAGCCGGATTGGTACTGCGACTGAAATTTGAAGGCAAATCCTTGACCAGTCGATCGCTTTGTCAAAATCGCGTTCATATTTATCAAGTCAGAGCATTGAATGGACACTCCGTGCACAAAGAATGGCGGGTTATATGGCTCAAAATACTCATGACAAGATGATAAGTAATACAAAAAAGAAATAAACCAGAAAAACCGCCTAATGCTCCATATAGATCCCTATGCTACCGCGCTTCTACTTTCCACAAGGCGAAGAAAAGGCGAAAAATCGTCCGAACTCTATATACAGTCCCCATCGTTGCGGACCGGTGGGGCGTGTCAGTGCGGCTACGGTTGGTCGTTTTGCACCAGTTGTTGAAGCGGGAAAGTGACATTACTGTATTATTCTTAGTAATTACTCGTTTTCTACCACTTTTTGTCGCATACGCGTTTCAAAAAGGCTGAGAACGGCTTCAACAGTGTGCACACTCATACTGGCTGACACGCCCCACCGGTCCGCAATGATGAGGACTGTATGTAGAACTCCATGCGGGACCGAGGTTGTACGTGCACAAGCTGCATAGAGGGCGTGGTCGGAGAGTTCTCATTTGCTGGTGCCAGTTTCTCCTCATCACCTCACTCTCATCACTAGGAATGGAGAGAGTGAGGTGATGAGCAACTAAAAAAGAAAAGGCGTTGGCGTCGCTAGCAAGTGGAACCGTGGCTTCGCCGCGAGCGAGTCGGGCTTTCCTCATGTATTTTTGCTTGCGGACAAGATTACCATAACCAAAGAGGGCATCTGAACATCAAATGAGAGCGCGGCTTTCCTTTGCATTGAAGCGATCTATGAATAACAGAATTTCGAAAATCGCGCGACTGCGACCGACCGCACTCCACCTTTAATCGTTGGACCGCTGCAATTGCTGACTCAATGATACCGTATAACTTCTTTCGACCATTGCTGAAGCCCAACTATTAGATGTGAGGCGCGATGTGTGCGCAGTCGCACGACCATAGAATCGCGAATCGATCGAATAGCACAAGTATAAACGCAGTCTAATATAACCATTTTCGCTGAAAAGAATGGAACACAGTGGTCAAGCTCTGACCCTTACGTTATCTTACACATAGCAGTCCTTTAACTGTCGCAAACAATGGAAAAGAGGGAGTGCTGAAAGGGATAACTCTACTTATGTGACCACACGAATCACGAACTTTGCGCGTTTCCATACAAAACTCGTTTCCATACATTTTATTTAATATTTGTTTTATTGGCTGTTGTCTAAAAAGTGGTGTATTTAGCTGCAGATCATCGAAACAGATCATCCACCGCGGAGCTTCTTTCTCCCCACCCCCTTCCCGCCTTCATCCCCCTCCGCTAGCCTTAGGCAAATCCTCAGTTCCTTGGCTCACAATCGATGCTTCAATCAAATTTCCCAGCTCTTTGCCCCACCTCACTGAAATAGCACCAAAATTTGTTCAAATAAAACCAAACTTTCCAGCAAAATAAATACCTGGAGTAACTGCAGGAAAGATATATAGAATGAGAACAGAAGGAACTGCGGACGGAACGCTTGATAGCACTCCCCATCTTTCCATGTTAGCACAATACCACAAAGTACACACGACAAATAATGGTGCGCCACCCACCAACCTTTGATTCTGAAAACTTGGGAAATTACTTCATACGATATAATTTGAGTTTCTTTCAAAGATTTGGCTCTTTCTTCATCTTAACCTCCAGAAAAAAAAACAAATTTAAAATCGAAAAACTTGCCGAGATCCATTAATCCTGAGAATAGTTTCACGGATAGTTAGTGTACAATAATACCTAAAATATCAAGGATCAGAATGAGTGCTCAACAGCAGTTAATGCGGCAATTCTTCCCGTTTTAACCAAACGCTCAATTACTGGTTCATTAAATGAACTGCCCTAGAACTACCTTAAGGCCCAGTTTCGAGTCGAATCACCCGAAGAGGAGGTGCTACTTTGTATTCAAGTAGTGGGCGTGTTTACGTGGAGGCAGGGCATCCAGTATAACGTCTAGAGCACTTGGCCTCACCCACAGCACATTGAATGTTGTAATCCAACTAAATTCCACCAATGACGTTAGACTAGAAGCCACGCCTCCCAACAACGTGCTCAACTTTTTAAGCATCAAACTGCTGGTTTGTAAGACGCCTTCTTCGGACATGGTAGTTTTGCCTGCAAGTATGGGGGCTGTACTACTTCTGCAGCATAAGAATGTAAAGAAAGCGCAAGCCGCTGGCGAAGAAGCCATGGCTCCGCCCACTGCTAGTGGCAACGCTCAGCTTTAATTTTATTTTTCTTTTTTTTCAATTTTCATTCCAGGTAAACGCTTCATCTCAGGGTTGCTAGGGAGGGTCTCAAGGGAGTTCTTGATGATTTTAAACCACCACACCCCTAAAATGGCAGCTGCACTTCCAAAGTGACGAAAAAACTGAGGAACTTACCAAACCATAAGGAAATTTCCCATCGAGTCCACCACTCTCCATGGGAACAAATAGGAAAGAATGATAGCAAATATAAGTGCCAACGTTACTTTCCACTTGAACAACTCATAGTCCTATAGAAACGATAAACGAATGAGAAAATAGATGGGAACAGAAACAACTCAAACAGTTCAGGACGAAGGCAGCTGGGATGGAGAGATGCGGGAGAGGGGGTGAGAGAGCGAGATTAGGCCACGTCATTTTTTACTGGTCTGCTCAAAAAGCTGCCCGTATGAGGATAATTGAGCTGATACTTTCTCAGTGATAGCGCGCAGTCGAGCAGACAAGTGTGGTCTAGTCTCACTGGCTGCCCCCCTCCCCTTCTCCATTCACTTTTGACCCTAGAACCTGAGAAATTTAGCATACCTGTTTATACTTGTATTTTTCACTCTTTGTTAACAAGGATAAATTGAGATTCTTCCCTAAACAGTTGAATGGATTGACTGAACCAAAGGAAAGATCAATTAAAACTAACCCAAAATGAGCGACAGATAGAATCCGTTCTGAGGTATTGGCAGTTCAGACTCCATTGTTTCTAACTTCGCAAGGACGTCGGTCATTTCTCTCTGGATCTTCGTGACAGTTTCTTTCTCCTCAGTAGTGGAAGCATTCCGTTCAGCCCTTAAATAGACCGTTTGCACTTCCAGTACCGAAATAAAAAACATGGAGCAAACCAAAAATCACCTCCATATTTAAAACTATATTTCCGCGTATAAATGATGAAAATTCAGCGCAGTTAGGCATGGTGGGAGTGAGGGATGGGAATGCGCGACGTCCCGTCGTCGGGTTCATTGCTTCACAAGAGTTGGCAAGTATTCTTCACAGGCGTTGACAGTTCTTTACGAATCTTGACTGGTATCACTTCATGGCTTCAATGGATTCGACCCACTTCTACTTGAAGGCTCAACACGATGATGAGAAGTGACGATTGTATAAAATGCTCCCCCCCCCCTCACCCATCGTATTCGTCGTGGGAGCAAGCGGGCTAACTTACGCTGTACCCAACAATTCGAAACCAAGCTCTTTACAAACAACACTTCAATCGTAAAGAACACTTTAAGTAAACAAAAATAAGGCTGAATAGTAAAACAGCATGAGCTGAACATCCAAATCCTCACTTACTCTTCCAGTGAGCATTTGAAATTTCTCAGGATGTAGTGCTCATGTTTTACTGTTTTGAGACATGACTCCTGCACCTTTGTAAGTTCCGATAACTTCTTCATATACTCATGATGAACAACCTGAACACTCTCACTGAAAAACCAGTAGAAAAACCTATTTTTTTTCTTTCATTTAGGTCAAGAAATGCCTGGATTGTGAAATAGCGTTGGAATCGAAGAGAAAAACTGGCTCTAGTCGGAATGAAAGAAAAAATGGCCCTCTCGCTGAAAAAAAAATCAGTGACTAAGCAAAACGTCATCTACGTTGAGGATGCCCAAAGACTAGCTGGAGGTGTAGTTCAACGCATGAGCGGGGACGCCGAAGGAGACGCTGCAAAAAAGGTAAACTGCTCGGCATTTGCACCAGGACCTAACTGATTCGAAGTCTGGCTGCGGAGTCAACTCAGCCCTGTTTCTCACATCCATGGGGACTAGCCAAGATCACCCCCCTTAAGCCGGACACACCTCCGTCTCAGTCTGAGGCTGTGACCCCACAATGCGAAGAAGAAAGTCAACAAATAGTCCTCTTCGCGGTTTCTTTACAACTTGACACAGTTGCAATGTATGTACGCGGCCTAATGTAAGTTAGTGCGCTTTGAAAAGCAAAAAAGCAAAAATAAACGTCCAACAGCTATCAAATCAGTAAAGGTGGCTGTCAAGCCAGTGGGTCTAACAGGGAAAGTAAAGCAGTAGAACTACGAGTTCGACACAGTAAAAGTGAACATACCTCCATTTTGGAGAGCTCCTTCATGAGCTCACTCCATTCCTCTGTCAGGGATGATGACATTGTTGCCAGATGTGTCTCGGACCCTGCTATTTAATAGGTTCACCCTTCTCGAAGTACCTCGCCCAGACCACACGACTCAATGAACTGCAACCTAATTACAGTCTGTCTTCTGAATTAAGCCACAAGTATCATAACAGCACGTTCACACATTGCGCCAGCATTTCCAGTATACGCTCAGAACGTAAACTCATACTTTCCTTGCCAATTCGCTCAATTCCCCGAAAACACTGACGCAAGCTCTAAACGCCGCTGCAAAGTATGAACGCATTTAACTGCAAAACTTATACTCAAGTATCCATGCCGTGAACATATTTCTTGCAGAAAACAATGACTAAAGCTTTCAGAACGTTTATACAAGGCTAAGATCATTCACAAGAAGGCTAATACTCTTTTGAAAGAAAAGTGACAATTTGAACCATACAACATGGGCAACATGGGTAAAATCCGAGCACAGCATTGGAGGAACTACACCAGCTACAGCCAAAAGATTTTGGCTACGATCTCTACCATTACTCAAAGAAACGTCAGGCTGGTGTACATTGTCCCTTATGATGGTGTAGCCCTGCTGGCACGATAACTGGCACAGACAATGAGAAAAACAGTGAGAACGCAAGTGTCACAGTGTAGTAAGCTTTGAGGCGCTGTTCGGCTTGGGGGGGGGCATACTGCACTTTTGCTAGTTCCTCTTGTTAGTTCACGTTGAGCAGATTCCTCTTAGATGAGACCTGGAAGCTTCTCTGAAGCTGCGAAATGGTACAAGTGAGCCATCTTGGATACGAGAATTTACTCTTCACAAGGTTGCCTGCACAATTTTCGCTGACTACCATTCGGTGCCTCCACCAAGCCGAACTGTGCCAACTTTGATTTTTTCAAACCTCACTGCTTTGATTACGAGAACGGCACTACTTACCCTTTACGACATACCCTACTCTTCGAAACTTCGGTTTGAATTTTTATCGAAATTAGACCCCAGAAGCGGATTGACTGAAAATCTGTTCTTAAGTGTGGTTTGATCCCCTAAGCACCAATGTTACATCCTCTTGGCGCAAAAGCTGCAGGACCTGGAGCCAGGACAAGCCTCCAACGGCGAGGCCTGTAGCGCGAGGTGTCCGCAAAACCGGTGTAATATTCCTGTTTGCGGAACAAATTACTTTAGGGGACTACTTTCTGGTCAGATCTAACCCCAGTGACGAAATAAGATGAAAATCCAGGCTGAATTTTGAAGAGTAAGGCAATGAAGGGTAAATAAAGCCAAAAAATCAGCAAAAATCACACTCTCAGGAAACAGAACTCAAAGGCCAGTAGTAGAAATTTTTGAGCAACAGATACACAATAACGAATGGCAAATGTCAGAAAACAAAAATGTGATCAACAAAATTACTCACAAAATAATAAAAAATATGCAGCGGGAAATATGTATTAAGCTCAATTTATTAATGCTTTAACAGCAAACAAAGTAAAGAAAGCAAGGAAAGAAAAAGTCAAGGATACTGGCACAAGGGTAGGAAATACTGGCTTTCGAGCAAAAACAGGGAAAGGCATAACTCTCAACGTCAATCATGTACACTGGGCCAACGATAAACGGGGCAATTTTCACCAACAGAAAATCAAATCGATTAGCTCGTCGGAGACCACAGCGGTGAGCCCTTACCGTGGGACAAATGATCGGTTTCAGATTATTTCTCGAGCTAACGAGAATTAATCTGAAAGCCATCAGATGTCCACAGATGAGGGATAAATTTCTTTCATTTCCTGGATACGCCATGCATTCGACTTCTACTCAGAAACGGAGTGGCAGCAGCCATTTGGCCCAATGTTTTGACCTCTCAAGTAAGTCCTGTACCAAGTTGCTGACCCTGGGAATGGAAGGTTTAGCTGACGCAACCGGGAATCGCTCCGAGATAGGATCTCCTGGCCGTGTGCGGTGTTCAGTGCCAAGGGACTGGGTTTGACAAGGTGCCAGCACATTTCCCACTAATTGTTCTCGTTTTCCCTCGTCAATAAGTAGAGAACAGGCTGGCGCCGCGCCAAACCCGGCCCCTGGCACGCCCAAGCATCTACAGCGAACAGCACTATAACTGCTGACCGTCTCTGCCTTACCTGAACGTGGCCGCGGCCACGTAGCTGTATTCCTCCCAGTGCGTTTCGGGTCTACCTTATTTAATTGAACAATATTAAGGCAATTCATATGTGAAGGGGGTGCGGGGCGTACCTGCGAGAGTCTGGACGGAAAAGCAGGCATAGACGTATGAAAAATGGCATATGGAATATATGGGAATGCGTAGAACGCCAGAACGCCAAAGCGTTTGAAGTAATCAGTAACAAGATAAACAGGTTTGACACAAGCCGCGAAACAACCCCCACCTGGGCGCTACTGCTACGTAGGCGAGGTCATGTGGACTCCAAACTCTGGTCGTCTGCGTTCTTACAAGGCTGGTCCTGAGGAGCGGAAAGGAACAGTGAGAAGCGCCGCCGCGTGCCTCGTGCCCTCCCCCTACTGCATCACCCATCGTAAAGATAACAATACCACAGTCTAGGGTAAGTATAAGAGTTAAGTTCACAAAGGACGCCTCGTAGGAGGGGGGGGGGGAAACAAAAAACATTACTATACAAAATTATTTTTCAGAGATGCGAAGGAAGATGAAGCTCACATTCAATGGGTCACCTTGTAAAACTTCGAGAATTAAAATAAAAAACGGTGCAATCCGGCTAAAGGTTGAGGGGAAAAGGGGGGAGGACAGTTAAGCGACTTACATACCCCCTGTAGAGAAGGAGCTCTGCGATAGGCTACCAAATTCCTCCCTCCAGTGCCTCCCTCGCCCCCTCCTCAGCTCCTCAGAAGATTAGCCCGAATGTTTACGAGGTAAGAAGGAAAAATATATATAGAATAGGTAAAGCTAGATACCTGATATCCTAAATGTTGCACATAGATTGCACAATAAATATAAACAAAACTAGGTTAGTTTTCCATCAGCTGGGTAGCTTCAAATCTATAGGGTACGAAAGAAAAATAGGGTCTTTGAGTGGGCAGTACACCCTTTTTTCAGACAACTTTGAGCAAAAACTTAAGACAAAATACAGTATATAGGGTACCACACGCTTAATTCTTAACCCAAAAATGCTACCGGTAGCTTTGTGATATAAGCAATAGCAGTTTGTGCACATGTTAGAGATAAAATGAAGAAAGTTGGGCAGGAAAGAAAGAGAGACTAGACCGGTCATAACAACATACTGCACAGTTACTATATCAGTTTAAAAAGTAACACTGAAATACCAAAAAATGTTAAATAGCTGTTTCCCTCTCAAACGTCGCACCAATACTGTTGATTGTTGGCGCTGCACTTCTTGCCCTTCCAGTTACAGTGATGCTTGGGGTACGTAATTCATCACGTTGCATTTCCGTTGTAAGTCCGTCTTTCTCTTCATTCAGCTAAATTCTGATAATTATAGAACGACTATTTCTAGATAGGTGCCAGCCATATATCTGATCATAATTTCCGCACTTTCCTCCTTCGGTCATACCTTAGCAAACCACTCAATATTCGCTGCGGATGAGAGGGCGTGGCGCGTCAAACCCAGCCTCACTGACACGCCCTTCTTTCACGGTGAACAAGACTCCACCAACGAAGGAAGAAAACATCCAACATCCACAGGGTGTCTTATCGCTGGGAGAATTTTATAGGGGGGGGGGGTGCGATGGAAAGACTCGAGCCTGGTCTTGAGAGGCTTATCCTACTATATATAATTCACTAAGTATGTCTGTCAGTGTGTGTGTGTGTGTGTGTGTGTGCGTCCGTCTGTCTGTCACGAAATTCATAGCGAGCGTCGCAGAAAAGATAGGATGACAGTTCCAAGAAGTGATATACATGGCAGGACGGGAACACTTTTGGTGGGTGACAGGAGGTGATAACACCTGATAAGATTCGATAAGGGGCCTTAA